>QOCX01000524.1:116114-126547 GCA_005959815.1 Sarcophaga bullata
AACAAAACACGTTGTTTGTTTGCTTGTGGCAATTAAATTATAATTTTTTTTTATTAAAAATATTTTTCAAAAAATTGTTACACAATCTTAATTTATAATAAAATCTGCGTGTTTTTTCTTTATTTGGTTCGTATAAATTTCATACAAAAAAAAAAAAAAAAAAAAAAAAAAAAAAAAATCTTCAAGCCATTGTGCGTGGGATTTTTTATGGAATTCGATTTAAACTTGTTTTAATGTCAAGTGTTAAATAGCAACAACAACAACAACAACAATAATAACAAAAGAAGCAATTGTACTAATATATGTAGTATGTACTCATCTTTCATGTTTTCGGAATCTGCTTTTGTATTAATGAATACGTATTCATGTTCGGGTTCATGTTCATGTTCATGTTCCATGTTCCATGTTCCATGTTCCTATTAATGTTACACACAATTAAGAAAATGATGTAATTGACGCTGGCTGGCTGGCTGGCTGGCTGGCTGGCTCAATATTTTTTCTCTTTCTTTTCAATACTCTAGCAGTTCATTGTCTTGATATTATCTCTGGCATGAGTAGATGTATGCCTGGGCAAGAGTTCAACGCACATAGACAAAGAAAATATATCCCCGTAATGGTAATAAAGTTACTCGATATTATACACCCACTTGGAATTTTTCTCTTTTTGTTTTGTTTGAGATACGCCTTCTATACATACATACATATGTATGAGTATGTATGGTATGTACAGTATGTTGTATAAAATTTCAACAGCTAATATAACTTAAATACAGATTTCGTTGTTTATTTATTAATTATTATGGCAAATACTGTGTTAAAGGGGTTTTTGTTTTGTTTACAAAGCTTCATACGCTTCATACGCTTATATTAGTTAACAAGTGTGATTATTTATTTTTGTTTTTGAGACAATAATGACCATTTTTTCTCTCTCTCTCTCTCTCTCAGTGCTTCGTTTGTATTCATTATTTTTTCATTTACAGCCCCCTAAAAAATCTATTATAATTAGAGGTCTTCTGTGTATAATTATAATGATTTTGTATTTGGGGGGGGGGTGTAGGAATGAGTTGGAGTAGGAGGGAGGTCAACGTATTGTTAAGTATCTAATTACGAAAATAAATACAACAAAAATAAACTAAAAGCCACTTAAGCGAACACATGAACTCATATTGTGCTTTTTGTTTTTGTTTTTGTTTTTTAATTGACAGAAACCCCAAAAAAAACAACAACAAACCAAAAAAAACTTATGGTACATGGTGTTATGATTTATGGCGCAGCTAATAAATATTTATAAAGGAAGACTTTTTTCTTTTTTGCGCATTCCCTCGTTGCCATTGTCCTTTGGTAGCATTTCGATGAAACTAGCATTGTTGCATTCGTAGCATTTGATGACTGCTAATAGAAAAAAGATGATAACAGCCCTGCAGAACATAACTAACTTGCAGAAATAACTGTAAAATCACGGACAAAATGAGGTAAAAGAGATCATTGTGTAACTAAGAAATAATGAGACAGTGGCTGCATCCGAGAATATGCAAATTATTAGCAACTGTTGAAGATAGAGATGCAGTGGAAGTATGCTGCCAGGAAAGATGATGAAAAAATACTTTTACAGTGTTAAAAAGCTTATCAAGAATCCCTGCCACAATATATTCACTAGAGTATACAGCAAAAATTTTAACTGGAAACAACCAACAAGTGTAACTGATGCGCTATATCTGCTACACTCTTGGTCATAAAAATATTTCATAAGACAATTCCAAGCAGAAATGCTGTGGCCTTAGAATAAAAGTTAGTTTCCAAGTATAAAGATCGTGTGTTGATGCTATTAATCGTCATTGCATAGAAATTTCTTCAGTTTTTTTTTTAAATTATTATTGTGTAGGAATGCTAAAGTACTGTGAACCATTACGTTATCAACAATGTAGGCAGATCTCTCTAGTTACATAGGCCTGCTGATTTTCAGGAATATGCTAAGTTCGGGAAGAAAATTTGTAGGTTATACGCATTAATATGCCACTCTTTTCGTGAAGTATAGCAGACCTACCATAGATTTCTAATTTCAAATTTGCTTAAGGACTCAGTAGGATGTTATTGATGATTATGATTAAAATTTCATTTAAAATTCCAAAAAAATATCTCATTGTCCTTGTCTCACGCGCATTTAATATTATTTTTATTTCCTAATATTTTCGACTCATTTAATCTATTTTCAATAGAATATCCAATCATTACTTTGGCAATAAATTTATTTTATTTTGCATGGAACACATACGTACGTACGTACGCCTCTGTAACACATTCATGAAAAAAAAAATAAATTTTCTAAAAATACGAAACTTTTTCTTTTAATATCAAGAGAAAACCATCCAGTAGTACATACAACTCTCTTAAAACCAAACAAAAACAAAAAAAAAACCTTTTAACCATAACAACGAATGAATTTTGTTCATAAATCAAGTTTTACTTTCTGCTTTAAGAGTAAAACTCTATTCCTTCTATTTCTTTATTAAAAAAGAAGAAGAAGAAAAAAAGGAAAAAGGAGAAGAAGAAGCATTGCTGGGATAGTATTTTTAGCTATTATAAGGAAAAGTTGAAATAAACATTGGCAACCTTGAAATAAAAAAACTTTTCCAGTCAAGATGATGATGATGTTGTCAACAGTTACCCGCTTTATGGTACACGCGTAGAACACTCGCATTCTTTGAGTTACTCACTCACCGCTCACTCTATACTTTGGATGGTGAAGTGTTTTTAAAGTTGAAATGTTTGGTTTGAAATTACAAGCAAATCAAATCAAATAACTTTTGAAGTTTAATTGAAATTTGGCCAATAACAGCAGCAATACATACAAACATACATACCATCAAACAACCAACCGAACATCACAAGTAATGAATTGCCAAAAAAAAAATATTTATTTTCGGATTTACTCGGAATAACTGCCATAGACAAACTGCTGCTTACTGTTTTTCTACATTTGGTTGCTAGATTTGTGGTAAAAAGAAAATGAATATTTGCGGTTGCAATGCAACTAACAAACAGACTGTTTAGCTGCTTATTATAGGGTGTATGCTGTCATACAGACAGTTAAGTAGTTTGTGGGAAAAATGCTGATGAGGGTCTTTGGTGATATGATTTTTCCATCTCAGTATTGTCAGAAAAAGGAAGAACTTCGGCGGGTATGGATAAGACAGTGAAAGACTAGAACCAATGAGAAGGGAGAACTTCGGCAGATATTCGTAACACAATGATGAACTGGAAGCCACGATTGTCTCTTGCAGTTCAGAAGCTTAAAAATTGCTTTTAAAATGGAGAATTTTTTTATAAAGTAAATGGTCATGAATGCCGAGGATTTCTCAGGCAAACTGTGGTTCATTTAAAGGTAACTCTTATATAGGTTCCGGGATCTAGGGGTCAGGTTTACAATTGCATTGCCTATCATNNNCAGGGCCTTTATGGAGATCGGCACAGATTTTTCTATTGCCTCAGTTAAACTGAATGTTATAAACTCGTCTTACAAGGAGACTCAAACGCACTGACGGCAAGAGAATGCATGCAATTTTGCTGGACTCTACTGGACACTTACTTTTATACTTAAATCATGTGACAATCAATCACAGAAAAGCAATTATTACGGGCCACTGTCTATTTGGTAGGCACAAGTCTCGATCTCGTTGTTAGCGAGAGGATACATGCAATATTGCTTGTCCTTGCTGGATACGTAAGGATAAAAAGAAAACGGACACACTTCTACCCTTAAATCGCATGGCAATACAGCACACAATACTGTTTTGAGAAACTTTTTCATGACAATTTTCTATCACCCCCAAAGTTTTTGCTTTAAGGCTGCTGAGAGAAAGCGGGCGAAGAAATACTTTTTCATATGCCGTTTTTGTTGGAGATGTCTGATGTGGGGTTTGAACCTTTATCTCAAGTCTTATAAGCCAACATACTAGTCCATTCCATTTAGTTTCCTTTTTCTGCAATCATACCATGTAACCAGGAGACGTAAGTTAAGGAGATTTATCTTAAATAGTAGAGTCGTGTGAAAAAATGTAGTGCCTTACTTTTAAGCCATTTGAACAGGAGAAAGGCTTTACTAATTGGTAACCCGATTTCTGCTAATTTAATTGCATTCTCTGCAGAGTTTTCTTACCGCCATCGATCAATAACCACATTACCAAGTGATTGTGATGTCACCGTACAACAAAAGCTCATGCACTGAGAGTCAAGAACTCACATAACACAATGGTATGCTCTTACAAACAATGAGCCAAAGATTCAAAGATGGAGAGATGTTGAGTTGAACTTGAAATTCTTCAATTTACATACAAAGATTTAAGAAGAAGAAAACAAATGAAGAAGAAGAAGATGAATTCAACACTAAAACAACGAACATTAAATAATTTCGTATTGAATGCGTCACTACTCACTCTTGTGGTTGCTGTAAATTCATTTGTATTTGTAATGATTAATGAATTATTTTTAATATTTTTAAAAGAAAAAAGTATAAAATTAGCATGGAAACCAGTTTCTTAATTTAAATTTATTTAAAATTTATGGCAGGTAGTAGTACAAGTTGTCATATTGCATTTGCTGTCATGTGCGCCATTAATAATCTTAAATTGAATATGAAATCGAAAAAGTCACAGATATTGAGAGAAATTTACTTACAACGCCAATAATACACGTTCAGTGGAATGAAGTTTTACCTGAAATAAAGCACAAAAAAAATTAAAGTTTAATTAACAATTGCTTTTAAGGAATAATTTTTGATTTTTTAATATGAAAAGAAATAATTTCAACATCCATTTGACAAGTTATTGAGAAAGCAAATCGAATTCGAAATTTATGAAGTCATAGAAGACTATTTACTAAAAATTTTTTTAGTTAACATAAGAAGGAATTACTAGTTAAGACTTCCACCTAGTTTCTTACATCACCCATGTTGTGTATGTTCATTTTATTCATGAGTAGAGGCCTTCCCGAATGACAGATTTTTGGTAAAGACTTCTGACAAGAGGTGGCTTAAAAAAATTATATTTTAGGTTTCGTTCTGTTTTGTTTGAAATATCTGAGCGGGTTTGTACCGGGCATCTAACACAACAACACACTTACAACTAGACTACGATGACTTCAATAACAAGGGCTTCACAAGACAAAAACGGTTCTACCTACAACAATTTAAGTATAACATAACAGAGGAGACAGTTACTGCCAAACCTGCCTATATCTTATGGGAAGATATTGCAGACATACTTTATAATCACGTGACAATGGTATCGTGTAACCACAAATATGTTCTTGGTTATCAGACGAGAACCTAAGCTGCTGCTATACAATAATCCGACGAAGCCGTAATACCAACTGCTGGCTTAGCAAGTATAATTGCAATAAGAGACAAAAGAAAGAATCGGCTCGACAGAAAAATTGCAGTAAACTACACAAAACGTTTATTCTTATTATTATTACAGGTTACAGCTGGTCCAATGGTAGACACTTTGTCCTAAAAAATATTTTAACTCCTGCCTTAGTCACGTAACAAACCTCATGATTACATAATTGGTCATTACAACCCTCTAGTCAGGATTATGATCTGGCTTCTCTCACTACTTATCTTGTGGGTTTTAATTTTATCCATGAGTGGCGGGCCCTACAGTTTAAGGTCGACTCCGAACGCCAAAACTCGTTAATGCTTCTTCTCTTCTTCTTTTTTTTTTTTTTTTTTTTTTTTTTTTTTTGTTTGTAGTTTGTCGACAAATAAGGCCAGACTTTAATAAAAAAAAAAAAAAAGCGAGAGCAAAAAAATATTAAAAAAAAAATTAATTTTTCAAAAAATTTTATGAAATTTTCTGGGAGATTTTTGCCATCCGTCATAAAACCACATTTTAAAACGAAAACCTTAACAACAATTGTGCTAAGAAAATAAACATACAACAACAAAAGCAAAAACATCTTTAGTAATTTGGTTTATGTTTGAAGCACCTTATATGGCCATAATATTTGAAACCAAAAGAATACGGGACGTATTGAAAATCTTAATTTAATAAATGGACCAAAATAATCTTTATGGACTTGCTTATTTATAAACAACAACAAATAAGTGGTGTGAGAAGCTAGGCCGTAATCCTGACTGAAGGGTTGTAATGGCCAATTATGCATGTTATGTTACAGCTGGTCGGGAAGTGCAAACGACTGCTTATCAGATTGAAATGTGCTGTGTGCCTCGTCATTGCGGAGGTTTTTGGCAGTTTAGTTGCAAATGAACTGGCAAAAGCCAGGCTCAGCTTTGAACGGTAATGCGAAAGAGATGTCGATGAAACTGAGGAGAGGTTTGATTTAATCATAAACAGTGCATGGGGATATAGAATAGACTGTAGGGTTGCGCGGTTTTACGGTAAGTACTGAATTTTTGGCAATGAGAAGGCGAGAGGTGAGAGCTATTATAGATGCAGGATCAGTAACTGGAGTAGAGATATCTCAGATTTCTGTCGGCTATGTAAAGTGGCAGAGGAAATAGTGAACCAGATTCTATGTCACTGTCTTTGTTTACAAATGCGTAGACAGAGATGGCTAGGTAGTCGATTTGTTGTTGATGAACTGGTACGTATAAAAGGACTGCAGACTTGAGGGTGTAATAGGGTCCATAAACTGTTTTTTTTTTTATCTACGAGTGCATTTAAGTTAGTTTTTATCTTTGCTTCTTTTTCTTTCTTTCGTTTCTTTCTAATTTTATACCGACTTCTTTTCTCTTCTCTTTTTCCTTTTTTCCTCTTTCCTTTCTTGCCATGATTGAAGGACTAAAATGCACCAAGAACCCTTTGTGTGAAGATAAGGTACTGTTAGTGCAGTGAAGTGCAGTCTTACCTAATCTAACTTAATTTATGGGCCGAAAGGAATTAATTTCTTTAGTAAGAAGCAACATTTTGTAGAACACCTTGAAATGCTTTTGCGATAAGTGAACTACAATGCTTGTAATAAAACCGCAAGTAAATTTTAAAGCAATTTATTTGCCTTCTTCAGAAGCTGAATAATAATTTCTAATTATTTTATGCGACCTTAAGAATTCATATTTAATTTATTTGTGTGTGTGTGTGTATGTATATTGTGCTTATGGCCTATTAATAATTTCTTTGATTGATGATGATTTAAATCCAAACAAAAAAGAAAAAAAGAAAAAATCTAAAAAGTCATGCTGTTTAGCCTACTTTTTCGATGGTTAAATATCGGTTAAGCAGCAGCTGAGTTCGCCTGTTTGAAAAGACGGCAGGAGTTGTATGGAAACATGTCAGGCAACATAACAAATAAACAATGAAGATGAAATAAAACGTGTTGCTTAATTGTCAAATCATGCCAAAATAAAATGCATGAACTCTGTTGTTGTTTTTTTTATTTTTTTTTATTTTTTATTCTTCCAGTTTATATCAAAAACGAGAATATGAAAAAAATATTTCTCGGCGGCTTCCTCTCAGCAGAATTTCTGGCAAAAACTCTGAGAGTAAATAAAATTGCCATGAAAAGTTCTCAAGAAATCTGTCGTTCGGAGTCGACATTAAACTGTAGGTCCCGCCAACACCATGTATAAAATTAACACAACAGACATCTCAGGAAGCCGCCGGAGAAATATTTTTTTCATATTTCTTTTTTTGATGTCTGACCGGGGATTCGAACCCTGGCCTTTCGTTTAATAAGCCAACACACTACCTACTTCGACGAGTTTTGCTCAACACTTTTCTGGAAAACACCCTGAGACTAACTAAAATTGCCTTGAAAAGTTTCTTAAAAATCTGTTGTTCGAAAATTAACACCCAGAACATAGGTGTTATGACAAGCTAGGTTGTTATCCTGACTAAAGGGTGTGAATGCTTATGCGCTAGAAAACAGATGCCATCAAAGTAATCGAAGTAATAATTTTGTTGTGCTTGAACATCTGATACATTCAAGTTATCGCGAACAATGTTGAAATGCAACCTACTGCACTATGCTCTTTAAATCCGAGGAGCTGAAGAGCTGCCCATTTCGTATATGATATATGTTGTGTAGTACTTTTATTAAACAAAGCCGAAAACCGTTTTTGCATTTTTAAGCTATGACATCTCGAAAACCAAGGGTAATGCAGTATTTCTGATTAAATTCAGCACACCAAAAACTTTTGAAAAAGTGGGGCTCATGGGCCTATGTGCTATGTGTACAATTTCATCTTTACATCATACCGTGAGCGTCAAAAGAAACTCTCTACTAAAGGATAAAATTCTAACAATCATCAAGTTCAACTTTTACCACTTAAGGAGCGAAAGTGGACGAAAAAAAATTGAAAAATATTTCGAAATTCTAAAAATTTTTTTCGTTTGTTTCAATTTTAAAAACTTGCAATAAAACGATTTTAAAATGAAAATAACGGTAATTTTTGAATTTAAATTTTTTTTAATGTATAGTTTCTTTTGACGCTCACTGTATATTTTCAGGTGACCCAGATTGTTTACGTTAATTTTAGCCGTGAGTAGCAAACTTTGGTTAGCAAACCAAGGCAGTATTCTCTAGACTATTGACTAGACTTTAATATTCTAAAATGCTCAATAATCTAAGCTAAGTGAGATTAGAGATACAGAGTTTACTTGTGACAATTAACTTTCATTCTTAATTTTTTTCATTTTTAAATATGACGTCATACGTCCTATGTAATTAAGGCTTTAAAACGGGTATTATGTAACAGATCAAAGGGTCTTATGGGAATGATAGTCTTTTAAAATTAAGATACACCTCCTACTTAACTATTAAGACTGTAACTTTTCAATAATTAGTGACTAAGAATCACTAATGTTTTGTTGTCATAAACCATACACAGTAATTATGCGTTCATAGTTTTCAGTGTTAATGGTCGAATGCCAAAGCCCTGTCATAATATATTTTCTACACATATCTGCTATCTATTCAAACAATTGCATAACCCCAGTGAATAAAACTTAAAACCGACAAATCATTCATTGCGAAAACATTTGTTTTGCCATTAAATTCATTCCATTGTAGTGCGTGCCACTTTTTCATTTCACAAAATTTAATATTTGTTTGTGAATTTTCATGATGATAGTTTTTGAAATTAATTTCCGAAAAGTTATTTTCATTTTTTTTTAAGAGATGCCATCAACTGAAGAATCTTATTAGCGTACGGTGAAGTAAGCTCATGGTGTGTTTCTATCATACTTTTTGCAATTTCTTGCCACAAAAATGCTTTGACTTTGAAGCGTGCTAAATTTTTTATTAGTTTTTTTCAACTTATTTTTCGTTTTTTCTTCTGTTTTTGGTTTCTAATCACATGAATGACTTTAAACAAGTATTTTGTGGGGGTTTCTGTTGTTAATGGTTGAAAAGAAAACAAAAAAAAAAGAAAAAACCAGTGATTTTGTATGAATGACATCATGTTTCTTCAGTTTTGTACGTTTCATAAATCGAAATGAAAAAAGTTTTTTTTTATTTATTTTCTATAATTTTTATTTGTTTTTTCTTTCAGTTTCACTAGCATATTTTTGCTTTTGAAAATGAATTACTTGAACAACAACAAATTGAGAATAACAATGGTTTTAATAACTTGACAAGTTGAGTCATTCTACTTCTAATTTACATACGAATTTCGTTGGTTTAAAATAGCGAACTCTGCCTGCGAACCTATCGTTCGGAGGCAACTTTCTCACACAACACGGATGGTGTGATGGGCTAGGTTGTAATCCTCGCTAAAGGGATTGTAATGATTAACTAAGTAAGTGAACTAGATTCTGAATTCTGGTCTTGACTAGAGTCTATTTGATATTCTAGGTTTTGAATTGAATATCGGAATTGGGTTACTGATTATTAGGCACGAGTTTGATTGAGTTTAGTAGGTAGTGTGTTGGCTTATTAGACGAAAGGCCAGGGTTCGAATCCCCGGTCAGAAACCTTTATTTGTGTGTGCTAATATTAAATAATACCATGAGTGGCGGGACCTAACAGCTTTAAAGTCGACTCCCGAACGAACAGATTTTTTTAGACTTTTCCAATGGCACAATTTTATTTACTCTCCAGAGTTTTTGCCAAAGCAAGTCTGTGATTCGGAGAGTAAATAAAATTGCAATGAAAAGTATCTCACAAATCTGTCGTTCGGAATCGACTTTAAACTGTAGGTCTCGCCACGCACGTTACAAACGCAACATATGTGGTCAGAGAAGCTAGGTCATAATCCTGATGATAATCATGTATGTGTGTTAGTCTCCAACGAAATCGGCATATCTAGTAGGTAGTGTGTTGACTTATTAGATGTGAGACCAGGTTTCCATCTGTCCCACCACTTATGTATAATATTTACAAACACAACATAAGTTATGTGAGAAACTAGGTCGACAAAGCCAAACTTTTAATAGCCGAGTTGACTTCTGTACAGGCTGACTAATAGACCTAATGCA
>QOCX01000525.1:0-39549 GCA_005959815.1 Sarcophaga bullata
CTGATAACCAAAAAAAAAAAAAACTTTCCCAGTGTTTTAAGTAGAGAAAAAAACCACGTAGTTTAAAATCGTTCAATCAAGCCATGCCTTTTTCGTTATGGGCATAAACACAACCCCAACTCTGGGTTAGGTTGTAAACTCTAGACAAGCTCTGTAAATACACTGAATTCTAGCGTGCCACTCATACTTTTGGGTCCCTTATCAAAAGACTTCTGTATGTCGTAACGTATTTTTCTAGAGATAAGTTTATTCTTTTCTTCACATATTTTTCTTTTAAAAAAATGATCTCTTAACCATAAAAATAATAAATGATGTCTTAAACACTCATTAAATGCCAACAAATTACTGTCACATGTCAACACCAGAAAGACTCTCATCTACACTCCACCATAACACTTTAAAAGACATTTAACACTGATTGATTGTTGTGTAGCTATTCGTTGAGGGAGGTGTAATGTATTTATTTATGTGTTGTTGCTATGAAAGCAAATAAAACATACTCTTATGTAAAACAAAGTACTGAGGCTTCTTTCCCTCTTTTTTGTTTTGTATGATCATATTCCTTTACCATAGCTCTGACTCTCTCTCTCCTCTCTTCTCCTTTCTGCTTGAATGTTTATGGTCTTTTAATCATAATAAAACAACTCCTTGGAGTGGAATGAGTGAAGAACAATAAACCAATCCACACTTAACCGAACCGAACCGAACCGAACCATCATATATCAACAACATAAAACACTTAATCATTTGGTTAAAATGTCTTCCTTTTGTGTTTATATGTGTATATACACACACACCTCACACATACAAACATTTACTTGCATAATGGCAAGGCAATGGTAAATGAAGAGGAAAAAAAAATTCAAAACATCTTCATGTCAAAACAAGATGTTACCCAACGCCTCAACATGTTGCGTCTGACTTGAGAAGTTGTAATATGTCAAGCATATACACTTACGTACATACTCACATGTATAATGTATACACATGTAGTTTGTATGAGAATAAGTTTTCAAGCTCCCTCAGCATTAAAACTACTTCAGTATTACTCGTACTTCAATGTTTATGAGCATGAGAGTATGTGAGCTACATAAGGCTTCTTAAGCATGTGAGTTTTTGCTTGGCTCTGTGTGTATGTATGTATGTTTAAATGTTTATTCTTGTGTTAATATTGTATAAAGTTTTTAGAAACAATAAAAAAAAAAACAACAAGAGAGAAAAGATAATAATACAGAGACAATACTCTTACAGTTTTTGCACAAGACAACACAATGATAATAAAAATAATGCTGCAGAGGAGTTTAAAGTGTTGTTTGACAGCCTCTGCATAATTTTGTTTTCTTTTTGCAACATGTTTTGTGTTGTGAGTGTGAGGGTAGGGAGTTTAAAAATGTTGATGAGTTTTCATAAACATTCCCTCAATAAAAGTAGGGGCATGAGAATGTCTCTTTAAATTTAATTGAAATTAAATCCATTTCAACTCACATTTTTTCTATTTTTTTTCATATTATTACCGCCTTTTAAACAAATTCAATCATTATTTTCTTTTCTTTTCTTTTGTTTTCTTGCTAAATTAATCCTTTGCTGTTGTTGTTTTTAATTCATTTCCTCTCTTTTGAATTTTTAACAACCAATCTTTCGAAATGAAGAACCATTGACGTTATTTTGTTGACACTGCCACTTGAGTTCTATTTTTTTTATATTTTTTTTTCATTTTTTATTTTCTCCGTTATTCTCATTTTGTTTTGGTTAAGAAAAATTTCCGTTTCCGCCATGNAAAAATTTCCGTTTCCGCCATGTATACTTTCAACTAAAAGCACGAGTTTTCTTTTCTTTTGTTCGAATTTGTTGACATTTTGTGGCAAGACTTTTGAAAAGTTGCACTTGCGGAGATGGAAAAATAAATTCCTTTTGAATTAAAATTGAATTGTAAAAAGAAGTTTCAGACTCTAAATTATAATTTAAGCAATTTTTTTAAATCAAAGTCCCTGTTCTCAGTCTTTAATTGAAAGAATCGTGCTCTCAAAAACTTTTTCCATAGTTGTGTGATGAAATAAATTGAGTCTTGCAACTGACTATACCGTAGAGTCTAAACAGTAGGTTTCTCGAAACTAATGGATGCCAAAGAAGCCAATATTGTCCATTAAATACATGACGACCATTTTTTTTGGATGTATGCGGTATAATTCACATAGAATACTTACTTAATTTGCCATTACAAATTTTTTAGCCGGGACTGCAACCTAGCTTCTTACACCACCTGTGCTGCTTATGTACATTTTATCCATGAGTGGCGGGACCTACAGTTTAAATCACAATGCAGTTTAAAGTCGCAGTCTGAGTCTTTGTCAGAAAACTGGTGAGAGGAAGTTGTCGGGAATCCAAATTTTTTGTATTTTGTTTTGTTTGAGATGTCTGACTTGGGGTTTTGAACCGTGATCTTACGACGAACATGTTAACACGCGGCCTGCTAGACTGCGGCGAATTCAAATCAGGGAAAAAATCTCATCACCCAGCAAGAATTGTGCCGCTTTTAATACGGCCATGCCGTAACATTGTGGTGGTTAGGCAGTTTATAGGATGTCAGAAACCTTAATATAAATCCACAGCCTATCCGGCCCAGTATTTTGAAACTTTCGGTATAAATCTCAAGGGTATTTAACTTAGGATCATCACATCAGATGACCTTAGAATCTTAAAAGTGGATCACTTAATGGAAAAATTGTAAAGAACCATGTAATTGACCGGACAAAGTCTTTGTATTTTCAAGGTTACAGTTTTTTTGGCCTTATTGCCCCCAGATTAACTCTATGCTTCAACTTAAGCTCTGGTCACAGAAAACCCAATTGATTGTAAGGAAAAAAAAAGCCTTGATTAGAGTAGGGCAAAGTATTCTAATGATTGGGACGTCCATTGCCTACATTTAACCATAATCCACATGTAAAGGCACGATAAGCTCCAACGGCTGCTCAAGTAGAGTTAATAGGTGATGGTAGGTCTTGGTTAACGGTTAGCTCGAGTAGATTTCTCCTTTATGATTTCCCCCCAAGAGAGAATTAAAACGAGGAAATTGTAATTACCTTCAGCATAAATTTTATTGAATGTTTCTTCGCGGATGCTGTGGAGTTTCTATATTCATCTTTTCTGGGTTTGCTTCTTAATGCCTGTCCTTAAATAATTTCTTTTAATGTAATTGAGTTTAATGGGGAGTTTCCATGCCCAGACAGCAGGTACTTATTTTATTTTATTTTTACTTGTGTATGCTGACTTTGTAATGCATTTAAATAAAAACAAAACAAAGATGTAAACTGATTCGCCAAATGTGCTTCATCTGCAATCTGTACACTGTTAGAGCATACACTGACGTTTTGTCTTCCAAAAATAATTCCATAATCCCCGGGACATTTAAAGGCACACTAAAAAATGTGAAGAGAAGAATTTAAAAAATAACTTCAAATCTCTCGTAATTTGCCATTAAATGACATTAAAGACAGTATTTAATTTTCACTGAAAGTAAGGATAATTATTATCCTGAGAACAACAATAAATAAACATCCTGATAATGATGATAACGACGATGGCAATGCGCATATATAAATTGTTAGACACTGTCTGTCTCTGAATGTCTTGTAAATCCTCGAAACAAATTCTTATTCTTAGGTAGCATAGGACTGACTTGCCTTGTTTGTGTCGTGTCCTTTTCTCGCTGGTAACAATTTTTCATTGTCTAGTTAAGAGTCCTTTGCCAAGAAAAAAAAAAAAAAAAAAAAAAAAAAAAAATGAATGCTGAGCGGGTATTTTGTTACTAAGAGGCTTTTCATTTATTGTTGAAATGTGTTTATTTAAGTTTTTCTTGTCATTTAACCCAACGAGGAGGAGCAAAGTATCCTTAAAAAAAGTTTACAAATCCTGGCTTTTCTTTTTTTTTTTTTTTTTTTTTTTTTTAAATCAACGCGTGAACAACATTTTAAATACCAGCAGAGCGCGAGGCATTTAACATTGAAAAAAGAATCCCAATGAAAAGTGTTTCTAAAGAAAAGAGATTTTAAGGATGCCTCTTGGCTTTCAATGTAGCCTTAAGGGCTTGTCTTCATAACTTAAGAATAACGAAAGAGAGAAAAATAGAGCAAAAAAAAAATTTTATTTGCGAGGTAGAGGAGGAAGAAATGCCAGCGAAAATATTCAAATGAATAACCAGGATTTTTGCAATGAGATTTAGGAGGAGAGCCTGGCGGCTGCCTCTATGGGAATTTATAAAAACGAAACAGTGGTTTCAATAGAGGATTCAGAGAGTGGCTATGACTTTAAACAAGAAAATCTTTTGTATGTTGAAGTGGCTGTCAATACAACAGTGTAACCCATTGGAAAACTAGACCAAATTTCTCTTCGTAATTTCGAAACACTCTGGGGTTCATGATAAATCCGCTGATTTATCCGCTAATGACTCTTGCACATCCTGTAACAACCCAATGCTCTGACACTTGGCAGGCTATTATCCCTCCTGCTGATATACTCTTTCCTGTAAAAATCACGGCATACCGTGTGGCCAATACATCGGACTGGAAGATGCTGCAACTTTCTGGTACATTTAATGAGCGAACTATACTTGTCGACCCTGAAGAGATGCCTCCATTCATAGCACCCTTTAGCTACAAGCCATCTGTGCAGATTTTTTTAGGAGTCATTGACTAAGGACAATAGTCGACAACTGCTAGTGCTTAGTCGACAGGCATAGACTCGTACTAGCTGCTGAAGGTTTAGCTGAAAAAGATGTTTAATTGTCCCCAGCACCGACGTAAGTAAGCAATGCACTGGAAATAATAATGTCGCAGACAGTCTTTTATATCCTTACTTACTTGCTTACTGAATTGATCATTACAATATTTTAGTTAGGATTACAACCTAACCTCTAATAACACTCATGTTGTGTTCCATTAGAGACGGAACCTACAGTTTTAAAGTCAACTACAGATTTTTGAGATCGACTTTTACAGTTCTTATCATAAATTTAAAATCTCAAACAATTTTATTTTTCCCCACAATTGCAACCCACTCGACCCACCATTGCCGTTTCGAAAACATTATTTACTGTGTCTTGTATTTTAAATACAGCTGAGATACTCTCCCCTATTAAAAAAGAGAAAAATGAAGAGAAAAAGGAATGATTTTCAAACAAATATTTTACAAACTGTGAATCTCCTTGAGATTTCCAGGATATTTTTTTTTTTACTTTTTTATGCGTATTTTACGCGTTTTTTTCCATTGTAACCTCTTTTTTGAAATGGGTGGAGTGTGAAAAAGTTTACAGGCAATCATGAGTATTAAGAGGATTTGTTGGTTTCCTCTCTCCACTCCCTCGTTAAATATTCTTTATTTTGATTTTTTGTTTTTTGTTAAACACAAACCCCCCAGTACATACCATTGTCTGGAAGTCAAGTTTCTTTTTCTTTTAATGGCACTTTTTATATTTTGTTTTCTTTGTTTTTTTTTTCTCGATTTTCGTATTTTGAAAAGAAGGAGAAAAAATCTAGGAAATTTAGCGATTTTGTTTGAATATGATGGTTTTTTTCGTCTTCTTCTTGCTCTAAGCGGCCATTAGAGGCAAATGGGGTTAAATACTCTGCGTGTAACAACAACATGGCAACACTTGAAAGGAAAGTAAGTTTTTTCTTTTCAAAAATATTTATTGTTGTTGTTTATGTTAAGCTTAACATGATTAAACTTGGCAAAAAGTGGCCGTCGCATAAGCCTCTCCTCCTCATATATATGCCACAAAAGGGTGTCTGTTCTGTCCTGGTGTATTCAGAAAATGTAGCAATCTGCACATCATTTTCATCGCCGTAAAACCCCATTGCCTTACAATCTAATGAAGTGTAAATTTTTTCTCTCTGCATTAAACGACTTTAATATCCTTTTTTGTGTTGTTGTTGTTGTTGTTATGTCCTGTGATTATATTGAAAAATAATATGCTTGTAACAGCAGCAGCTCATCAAAAAAATATTCATTTTTTTTGCTCCCGCTTCTAATATTCTGTTGGTTGGGCGCTTATCTATTTTAATGTTGCCATTTGCTTTACTTTTTAATATCATTTTGTGGCTTTATCAGCGAGGCAAAAAAAGCGATTTAAAAACTCCTGTTTTTCCACAGTCATCATCATCAGCGGCAACAGCATCATCGCAGTGCAGCATTAAAAATCATCGTCAGCTTATCATATGGTTTTGTTCTCCAAAAAAATTGAATTTTTTTTAAATCAGCAATACCGTAAAATACCGTTAAATTATTACTAATATACTGTATATGAGACATAAAGGGTGTGGCCAACTAATTGTGGAAAGAATAAAGAAATTTGTTTTAAGATCAAATCATTTGAAGAAAAACCTAAAAACTTCTAATTTCAGTTTAAAACCTTGAAACTACAATTTTGTTATCAGAACCAATCTGTATTTGGGGGATTTGGTAGACCATTAAGCCTAATATTCTTTATATTGAGTGTGTGTTCTGTTATTTAACCAGAAATGTTTTTATATTCTACCAGAAATTATGATTGAAATGCTTTAACACGTTCACGCCGGCTCTGAAATGCATGGTTGTCGCCTACTGGCGGCTGCGTTAAATGCTTTTCGCTCTATCGGACGGCAGCTGCATAATCAAATGCATATCACCGGTAGTACACGACACCCAATAAGGCAGTCTAGTGCGGGCCACCGGTGGTACGCGCCGGTGTGAATGTGTTAAGCAGCTGAAATACCGCTGAATTACCATTAAACATGCAGTATATGGGCCTTAAAGGGTGTGGCCAATAGATTACTGACAAAATAAGTTCATCTAGCCTTCCTACCGTACGGTATTAGGAAAACTTTTACGAAGGGTCTCATTTTAAAAGTTAGCCTCCTGTTCGAGGTGAAAAAGGTAACCAAAATCGTGGATTTTTAAGTTGATTATGTGGCCACATCCCTGTATGAACAGAACGAATTTCATATTTCAGCAATGGACTCTCTGCAGGGCTCTCTACTGGGCTCCTTCGACTGCAGTTTATACAAATAGGCAAAGCTCGGGGCAACATCCTCCAAAATAAATATTAAAGAGACGATAAGCTTCAGCATAATGGACGATTGCAGTGTTTTTACAGCTCAAGTCCCTGCTAGTTGTAGGTATGTGGACTGAAAAATATTCTTTAGGATCTTAACAGAGGCAGATTAGGTAGTTTTGAATGCAAAATTAATGTCGTGATCTCGTAATGAAATCGCCGTAGTCTAGTAAATAGTGTGTTATCTTATTAGACGAGAGTCTGGGTTTCAAATCTATAAACTTTCTCTTCAGAAGGTCTTGTGTTGTAGAAACTATGCGAATAAATAAAATTGCCATGAAAAGTTTTTCAAAAATCTGTAGTTCGGAGTCGTCGTTAAACTATAATTCCGCCACTCATGGATAATATTAATACTCACTATAAGGGTGATGTGAGAAGATAGGTTTTAGTAGGACTGTATTGACCAATTAAGGAGGAAAAGATCTCTAAACGAGAGATTTTGGCCTTGTTTGTGTGCTACGAATATAAATCTTATGAACCCGATTGTTACAGCAGATAGGCATAAGCATCAGAACTCTTGTTTAAAAGTTATCTGGAGTGAGAAGACGGCTAAGCTACTGGATGGCTATATGCGTCGTTGTTGGAGTCATTGTTCGACATTCAGTTCTGTTGATGAAACGAGAATATCCAACGTTATGTCTTAGTAGAAGGAATCGGCTGGATTGCTACTTCTATTAGAAATCGATTATGACCTTATATTGAATATATAAACAGGATGCGGTTAATACAACAATTTCCAATTTTCTGTACCAAAAGAGTTCCATGAAAGTCTAGAAAGTTTCCTAAAATTTACGTTCAAAAAGAATTTTTGAAAAGATGCAGTTTGTTGTGTATCAGCTTAGTTTCACGTATTGTCTTAACATTCTTAAACAAGCAACAAACGTATGTGACCTATTTGTATGTCATACTATGTAACATGTTTATTAAAAACTCTTCTTCTTCTTAAAATGTAGAATGTATTGTAACAACATCCTCTAAATTTTAAATAACAAAGACGCATATGATGAGCTTCTGCTTTTCCTTATGTATTCATAGACGATAACAAAGTTATCAGACTTGCAAGTTGAAACAAAAACTTTGAAATTCTTCTTGCAACATTGTGTTGCATGCCATCTNGCCACCTTTCTTTCTTCCTTGTAACATATTCTTCTTTACCGTTTGTGTGCATTTGTAAAGTGTTTTGTTGTTTGGTTTCTAAATTTATTCACATGATATCGTTTGGTTTTTTCGGTTTTTTCTGTCGTTCAACCTCTCATTACCAATTTTCATTTTCGTTTTCATTTTATGGTTGTGCAGACAAAGACATCATTATTATGGTTGTAAAATATTTTAGTTGTTGTTGGTTTTTCTTGTTTTTGAAATGATATTGAAATTATGAAACGAAACAAAATCCATTCACAAACACACTCTTCGAAAACCTTCAAATATAAACTGTTTGCGTGTGGTCTTTGAATGCGAGATTTTCTTTAAATGCCTACCCCACCCCCCCAAAAATAAAAAAGTAGGCTTGAGTTTATATTTCAAAATTCCCAAATGCGTTATTAGCCAGTGGTGTATGCAAAAGAGGGGAAATAACCCCATTGCTCCTGTTACCCTCCTCTTAAATTTAAAATATCTTTCGTGTCCTTATTTAATGGCGAAAGAAGAATCATGTGGTTCTGTCGTACAGAATTATTAGTGCATCCCCTACAGCAGATGATACCCAGTTTATCACATTTCCCATCGGCATTCTGCCACACATTTGTATCCCTACAAGCAAGATGTAGACGAAAATTCATGCGTAAATAGCAACTTTATCGCAAGTATGCCTTGTACTGGATAGACGGTTAAGCTTGAAAACCGATCGGAGACCATACGCTGATACCAATAGGCTGACTTCGAGGCGACATCCTCCAAAACAGGGAAATTAATGAGACGATAAGCTACAGGATAATAAACGATTGCATTGTGTTTGCAGGCCAAGTATCTGCTACTTATAGGTATGTGAAGTCGTAGTTTTGAATATTGTGATCTCTAAATGATGAGCCAACACAATACAATTGCACTGAATGTGTCCTATAAATTCGGTCTCTACTAGAGAGATTCGGCATTCTATTCTATTTAGGACATGTTATTGTGGTATTATCTCTCATTATAGTGCCCAGATAAATAAATCTGCAACACTTCGTGTGTTTGCTTTCTCACAAAGACTTCCAAGAATATCTCATGATGAAATAATGTTGAGAAATGAGAAAATTTTTCCCCAAATATTTTTTTTTTTTTTGTGCTGTTAGATCGACTAACATTTAGAGAGCACCCTTGTGAATACGTTTCCAACGGAGACGCTCCTGTTCAATTGCTCAATTATTCGCCTGGCCTTTATGTGGTTTTGCTTATCTAAGCAAATATGGACTCTAACAACAAATGTATGCCGAATAAACAGTGCGAAATGTAACAGTATCTTCAGCATGTGTGCAGGAATGGCATGGGAGTTCACCTCTCCATATATGGCACTTGTATGCATGGCACATACAAACAATATACCTGAGATAATAAATACATACCAGCACCTTTTTGTGGGTAGTCCTTTGCAATATTATCTGATTGAGTGTGAACTGAACACTACCGGAGGTGGTTATCGTATTTTTTACTTGGTTTTTTTTTCTATTTTCTAGTTTTTCTTTGTACAATGAACACCAGAACAGACAAACAGTTGGATTTTTTTTTTGCCTGTAAAAATGATAATATTTTGCAAAAAGTGATGATCTATAGAACGGAAATCCTATGGGCCACCAACACACATTAGAATACAATACAATACCATACAGAGAAGCCAGGATTTTGCTTTATTCTGCAAACTCTTAAATAACGACACATATACATAATACATATACACAGACAGTTAGTTACAGGTTTAAATATGCCTTTCAAATCTACTACATACGTACTTGCTTGCCACACATTGTAACTTCTTGTGGTAACTGTTTATGGCTTTGTTGGTTATTGAATTAGCCCAATAAACCAGAAAAATAATACAAAATCAAGGGAAAGAGAATGAATTGAGATAGAGAGGGATTTTGATAGAGACTCAATAAAACCTGTACAACTCCCCATTTCATCTCATCTAATCTCCCATTTTTGTTGTTGAAAATGCCCGTATAAGAGAAGACATGCTTCTGTTGTCTGCGTGTACATGTAAGCATGTAAGCATTTCATAATCAGATTTTCCAAATAAGAGACAAATAACAGTAGCGCACAAAAGTTATCAAACTTGTTTTAATTTTGAAAAAAAAAAAAAAAAACCAAAAGAAAAGAAAAGAAAAGAAAAAGACCTGATAAGAAAAACTACCACCATTGTACCGTGGTTTTTAGTTAAAGTTTGATTTGATTTCTAGACATCTGTTACCGCATTCTCTCTGAAGTCGTTTGGCCCATTATAATATTCTTAGAAAAATTGCTGATTAGTAATCCTTTTTCCAATATACGATTTCCATGTTTAGCATGAAATCAGACATGCATGGTGCATCATTTCTTTAGCATGGAGAGGGATTTCATCATAGTTACAGCAACAATACTATCGAAATCTGACAAAAAATGAGCTCCCAGTGATCTTCCAAAGTTCGTAATCCATGTCTAGAATGACCACAGCAGGACTTCTGTGTTGTACAACCCTTAATGTCCTTAAGATTATACAATCGTGATGCAATGCTTCTCTCCACAACTGAAAAATATTGTTCATCGGCAGAGTCAAGAATTGTGTGAATATGGATTGTTTAAAAACCGAAAAATATCTAAAAAAAAATCATCAAAATTTGCTAAGAATGGATTAAAAGCCTCTTTTTGACCATTACAGTGTGATTATGGTCACCACAATCAACCTTATTTGCAAGGAAATGAAGGTCTTCTAAAAAATTTGTATGACATTCCATGGGGCCATCTTGCGACGCTATTCATGTAAAGTTTATCTCTTGCAACAATTAAACCCAGCTGTGAATTCTAAAATTTCTGCCAGAATTGTCGTCAGCACAGAAGTTTATTTCTCACTCGGTGGTTATGTGCAGAAGTAAAATTGTTGCAAATGGTGCTCGGAGAACGGAGCTTTTGGGGAAAAGCCTTTGTATCCGGTAACACTAACTGTAGACCAAAACTTTTGTCAAACATCATGACAAAGTGGAAAAGAAAACTTGCCAGAAATGTTTCTGACATTTTTTTTCTTCTTTTCTAAGTTTCTACAAAAGTTTGTGTTCTTATGGAGGTTGCTAACAAGCCTACATGATGTATGTCAATTTGTATGAGACCCTTGGTTGGACTCCCTCCCTTTCCTTAAACCACCTACGTAAATTTCTACATGCTTTTCGAAGTCTGTAAGCACTCAGCTATATAAAGTGAGCTTCCAAAAATCTCCCCTAGTATCAGAGAGGCCAATTGCCTTTATGACTTGCACCTCTCTTAGTGTTTAACAAGGCTTTGTTATCAATACGAATATATTTTCTTCTCATTCATAACATTCTCAGTAAAATCTTTGGAGTCTTTCAGGGTTTACCGTTCAGTACAGGCATTTTTATTTTTCTTTAGAAGCTTATGGGTTCAATTACCTAAATGGCTGCCACAGGCCATTGAAGTTTCATGATTTCAAATGTGCAGACAGTGTCTGTTTATCTTCAGTTTAAAAGTTTGCAACATTATTGATTCACTGTATATGTATGTACATATGTGTGTATGAATGTTACAATTGTTTTATAACAGTATCTTTTTATCTTCCCCTGTCTTGTTTTTGTGTTTATTCGTCCAATTGTTTACGACTCTGGCTCTTTGCCTTGTTTAACAGTCTGTCGTTCTACCAATCGGTCTCTAACCATGTCTAGGTAATGAGCTGTGAGCTATTTTTTTTTTCCTGTGTTTATGGCTTCATTCAATAACATGTCTCATCATCATTATTGTATTAAAGCCATCGTCATTGCCATCCCCTATTCCTTGGAATTTTTCCCAATTCATTGCCTCTTATTTATGCCGGCATTTGTTGGTTTGCCTGCCTGCAGAGAGAGAGAGTTTGGGAAAAAATTTTTTTCACTTCGTTTCTTCGCATAGGCAATGCGAGGAGACTCAATTAAATTGTTTCAGAAACATGTAGTACAACAACAAAAAGAAAAGTAGAGAAATATGTTTTGTTTTGTTGTTGTAAACATACATCAAAGGATTCTTTAGATGATAAGGTATCAATATCCATTGAATTTCAATTAATTTTAATAAACGATTAATAAACTTGATGGGGGGGGTGGGGGTTAAACATTTTCATAAACATCATCCGGTGACATACATTTTAGAAGAATTTTTTTTTTATATTAACTGTCATACTTTATGAAGTAGCAGCAGCAGCAGTACCATGCATTTCAATTCTTCAAATCTGGAAAAATGTATTTAAAAATTAAAAAGATTCTTTAATTATTTGTAAATAATTCCGTGAAGTGGTATCAGTTCTTTTCAAACGTATTTACTCCCAAAAGTTGAATAAGATTTAAGCATATTGGCCCAGCATCGTTGCACTATGTCGACGACGAGTTATTCCATTGGCTAGTAAACATGCAGGAAAAGTTTTATTATCGTTTCCATCGAATCCTTTAAGGTATGCCTGGCACAACTAGCATCTGCAGTATCATTAACGAATATATATCGCTTAACAACAAAAGAACACTTAAAAATAGGTGAAACTGACTACAAAATTGGTAATTAAAACGTGTACACAATAATCGATCTACTGTGTAAAGAATTTGCAAGTAATTTGCAAGAAATTTGAAGAGGCCTTAAGTCGTCATACTCAAGTAGACAGAAGTGAGCTTGTGATTCAAACCACAGCTCAGACATTGCGACCATTTTCTCTCAGCAGTCTACTGACAAGAAATAAAATTGCCATGAAAAGTAAACAAAAATGAAAAATATTTCTTTAGGCGACTTCCTCTCCTTGCAAGTTTTTTTATTTTTTTTTTAAGGAAAAAACTCTGGAAGTGAAATAAAATTGTCATGAATAGAATGCATTTCGAACTGTACGTCCCGCCACACACAGATAAAATTTACACACGCACAAAACATGGCTTGCGGGCGAAGCTAGTTTGTAATCCTGAAAAACGTCAGTAATGATAAACTAAGTAAGAAGCGCTACAGGTGTAGCCATGTGTGGACAGTATCGCATAGTATGCACTGCCAAAAATATCGCTTCTCTTACAGAAAGTGTCGTGGATAATCCGCATTTGCCGTTCTCAGCAGTTGAATCCATCTTATGGCGTTATTATGGCGTTTTTTGCATTTAGTTTGGCAAAATGTTTGTTTAGATCGCTGTGGTTGTTTTTTTATGATGAAATGGAACTCTGCTCCATATAATAGGTTGTACATATGGTGGATGTACTATTGTCACTGCTTTGCAGGTGTATCTAGCACTGAAATTTTAGATATTTATACCCGCAATTTCGGGATAGAACCAAACCTTGGCCTAAATTTTAGTAAGAAGTACAAGCTCGCTTAGGTACTCTCACGAGCTGCTCAGTTTCGCAGTACAGCTTCCATTAGTTTTTCATTACTCTGCAGGGTAAACAATCTGGACACTGAATAGCTGTTTCGCAAGCGGATTATTTTAAATAATTTTCCTTAGCTGTGGTAACCCGCTATTATTCCGTTTGCTATTCTTCATAACGTTATTAAACCCAATTTTAGATGGCAGCAATAACTTCTCCGTGTCCCGGAAAAATCTATTTCTCTTATAAATTTTTTTTATCTTTTTTTGCTGCACTCAGGTATTTCATTCATTCGTTCCTTCGCTACTTATTATGTAAATGCCTTGCCCCTGAATCAATTTGAAGGCAAATAAATTAAAAATTTTCTCTTAAAAAAATGAAATATTGAATGTCCGGCCCGGCCCATTCAATGTGATAAGAAACAGCCTGCAATGGCGCCATAAATCATGATTAAAAGACATCCTATGTCTGTCCTACGTTGGGTCAACCAAAAGTCCAAGTGAATTAATGAAGTGAAGGAAATGCAACAGGATGTACACAAACGACAATTGATAATCAATTCCTTTGCTATGGTCTGCACTACCCTCTCTTCCATGGTACCCTCTCTTAAATGGTTTTTAATACCTTTTTAATACGATAAACGGTTGATGGTCATGGTCGTCGTATATTTTTAAGGAAGAAAAAAAAAATTACAAAATATGCCGCAGATTTTTTTTCTTCATCTTCTGTTGTACTTATGGGTTCTAATTTGAATTTTTTCTCCCCTCCTGTAACTGTAGGAAATCAACAGGTTTTTTTTTTTAAATAGAGGCTGTTCACTTGGCTTCTTTTTTTTTCAAATTTTTTTTTCGTATTTTCCTTAAGAAAACAGCTTTTTGAACCCAAAATTTTATTGGAAAAAATAGGAAAAAAAAATTGTAGAAAAATGTTATAAAAATTGTACGTAAAAGTAAAAGAGGGGGAGGAGGAGGGGGAGGGTTGTGTGAAAAGTAAATGGTTTGTGCAACATCTTGTTAAACATTTTGGCCTCATTCTCGGTCGCTAAGAATTTATGCACGGAAACAAATTTTTATTTCGCAGACAATTTATTTCGAATTTCTTTTTATTTCCGCCGGTTTTTTTTCTGCTTCTTCTTCTTTATTATTTTTCCTACAAACTGTGTAAATATTTCCGGGATTTAAATTTTTTTCTTTTGTTTTTTTTTTTGTTTTAATTTTTCATTTCATTTTCCCAAGAGGGCGGCTCTCTCTTCTTGAGTTTTAATAATTTTTTTTCTCGGTTAGCCTGCTGGCTATACTGCGCTGTGCTGTGCTGAGCTATGTCTCGTGCTGGTGCTTGTTTGTCAAGGAATTCCTAAGTAAATAAATGAAAAGTTAATTTCGGGGAGAATAAATTTCGAAAAAAAAAAAAAATTAAATCCTTAAATATGACAAATACTGGCAGTAAAGGAAGAAGTTTCTTGTTATTATTGCCTCCAAGAAGTTCTTAAAATATCAAATTACCTTTTAAACGACGTTGGGGTGGGAAGGGAAAATATAAAAACAATGGAACTCAAATTAAGAGAGAAAAAAATATTGGCCAACATAATCTCATTGGAATTTGATTTTCCAAGATTTTTTTTTTTTTCTTGAGAGAAGCCAAATAGTCCGGGCCCATTAGCTACCAAAACTTTTTGTAATTGTACCCAACGACCATTTGGCCATTAGGATTGAATCTCACAGTTAAATTGGCCCTATTTATATGCCCTAATTAAGGCACATAATAAAAAGCGTTAACTGCCTCGAGAAACATTGTAGTTGCTATCACATGCTCCCACAATAGGGGGAAATTCCAGATCGTAAGACAAACGTTCTCTTGTTTTCTTTAGTTAGAAATAGAGAACTTGAGGAGAGCTTTAGGTTGAGAGCAATCTGACTTGCTAGAAATCTTAAAAAAATAGATTATGAAGTCGCCGTGGGTAGTAGTAGGTAGTATATTGGATTATTAGACGAAAGACCATGGTTCAAAACCCAGCGAAACAATGAAAACAAAATTTCTTGCGGCATTGAGTAAGACTTAAAGGTCAATGATCCTTATTATTACATTCCATATTGCATTCCAATACAATTTTATTGAAGGCATTGCTGGTAGCTAATTACAGATGGCAACCCTGTTATTCTAGAGCCTATTACACCAATTGCCTGTTTATATGGAAAGAAACTTTTGCAAGGACAAGAGCGAAAAGGAAAATTCTTTTTCCAAGATTCTATAAAGTTTTGCCTCAGAAATTCAACTCCAGCTCCAGGCAGTAATAAAGAAGATTTTCAGTAGGCTTTGGAGCAAAAAAGGCATGGATTTATATTTTTAGTGGCAAGGACAAGGCATCCAACATGTTTTATGACATTGCAGATCCATTCAATGGCGACAAACTACTGCCTCCCGATTACTGGCTGATAGATCCAATTCTCAGTGGGATAAACTTGCAACATTCTTGTTGCGACACAATTTTTTCTGTTTTTCTGCTGCTGATGGCGAAAAAAAGAAAGCTATTGTGGCTAACATTGTAGGCAACTGTTGGTTGTATCGTCATCATCGATTGTTGCATGCATCATTTAGTTTTTTTTTTCTTTTCTTTACAATATAATGTTGCAACCAAATTTGTTTTCGTTTCTTTTTCTGTTTTTTCTTTGTATAAAAATTCGGTCTATCGATAACAGCAACAATAATAACAAAAACAACAGCAGTACGAAAGTAACCAACAAATAGTGTCTCCGCTGATGTTGCATATGTTGGCCGGGCCTCTCTCACACCATTAAGTAGGTGCGTTATTCTTATCCTTGTCCCCTGTATATGTATTCTGTACATGCAGATGTCCATAGCCATGTTGATATTGATGTTCCATGTTTTCATGTTCATTTTGCACAAGCAATGCCAAACATTTTATCAGTTTTTCCCTTCTCCAGTACGTGTGTGTGTGTGTGTGTGTATGTGTGTATTGCATGGATTATTGTTGGTCATAAATTCCAACTGTTCTGTTCAAAATATTCCACTTAATAGCCTTCCTCGTTAAACAAAATCATCCATTCATTCGAGAGTAGCCAGCCAGCTGTGGAGTAGCCAAGGATTAAGCGTCGGTTGTGTGTGTCTGTGAGTATTATTTGTGGCGTATAGAGTTCATGAGTGTTGGCATGAGTAAACGATTAATTTTGTGGCCTCGTATGGCGTTCAATCGTTGCTTCGTTTTCGTATTTGTAGTTTGACCATCTGTAACGATATAAAAATAAATTTGCATACAAATATACTCATGCATACGAACGCACATATACCTGCGTACTCTTAACTATCACAATACTTTTAGCCGCTCATATCGCTCTATCTCGTCTATACTCTCACTCCCTCAGCCAAACTTTAAATCATTTTAAAGCCTGTGGAGATTCAAAAATTTTTACGTACACGGTTAACCACAAATTGGTGTAAAAGGGGAGAGGTCAGAAATGCGACAATCGCAAACAGTCACGGATCATAATGGTCAAAAGTTCCCAGGAGATTTGCAGTAGGATCAATAGTTTGGTGCAAGTTCAATGGAAATGATGGTCGCCATTGGGTGATTAAATTCTGACTGCAGCCTCGGCGAATCTGGAAAGGGAAGACAGAGAAAAATACGGAAGCTGTCCTAATTCCGCAATCGGTGTTGTCTGACTTAATTTGCCACTACAACCCTTTAGCCAGGAATACAACCTAGTTTCCCACAACACCCATATAGTTTATGGTAATTAACCCATGAGTTGTGGGGCCAACAGTTTGAAGCCAACTACAAACGATAAATTTTTGAGAAACTTCCCCAAAATTTTATTTACTCGGAGTTATTTCCATAAGAATCCATGAAAGGAAGTCGCCGAAAGAAGTTTTTTTTGTATTTCATTTTGTTTGAGATGTCTTAGCTGGGGTTTGAACCATGGACTCGCATCTAATAAGTCAACACACTATCTACTAGACTGCGGTGACTGCTGGGAACATATTGATAACTAAATGGAGTGAGAAATCTTTGTTTTTCTCTTTGTGTTAAACCCTTTAAATTATCCTCCTGTGCACATCCTTCTCTATCTGATTTCTTTTCTCTTGCCAATATTGCCAAGTAGTAGTTGTAATCGAGTAGTGGTAGTTGTTGTTATTATTGTTATTATTGTTGTTGTCGTTGTTTATGCGTTTATAGATTAATCGTTTTTCGCTTAAATGGCTTAAAAACGGCAGTTAACTTTTGTCGTTCGTGTTAATTTACAAATGATACCCCACAACCACCCCAAACACCATCCACCACTCATAAACACTTTGTCGATATCGATACCATTGGGAGGCACATTTTTATACGTCGTATTTGTCCTATCAAAACAGTTATTCATGGCCTCCACCAAAATCCCTACTGCTCTACCGATTTGCGTTTTTTTTTTGCTTTTGGAAAATTCCTTGCGGTATATGAGTGAGCCATGTGGCTGGAAGCCAGTAAATAAATCGTTTATAAAGCCAACCAACCAACCAACAGGATAGTCCAGACCATCCAGCTGTCTGTCTATCTGTCTGTCTGTCTGTCTGTCTGCCTATCTGTCCGTTTTAAACGATTTTTGCATAAAAAGAAATATTGTGAATGCCAAAGAATAAAAATCGTTGAAGAAATAAAAACAAACGACACTTTAGATAATGATCGGAGATTTGGTTTAAATTTCTTTCTCTTTTTTCTCTCTCTTCAATTTTTTTTATGTGGATGCCACACAGAGAGGCTTATTTTCAATGAAAGTGAATCGAAATGTTGCACTTAAAATTTATTGCCATTGATTTTGTATTTATTGAGGTGGTAATTGTACATTTTAATGTTGCTTTTTCCTTTTTCCTTTTTTTTTTTTTGTAGAAGGTAAGGGAAAATACATTTTAAAATCCTTTTTTTGCTTTTGGCAATTAAACTAGGATTTGTTTGTGATAAATTATTGTTCTGCAGGTAAAATCGTATAGAAATTTGTTAATAAATCACTTGAAAACGAATAAGATTTGTTTAGCAACCGTAAAAAAGACTTACGACTCTTAATTTAACTCTTAATTCCAGGATATACCAGAAAAAGAAGGGTTTCTATGAATAGTATTTACAGCAGCTCAGCTACTAAATGCTGAACACATTTTAAAAGGATTTTTAACCTCAAAATTGTTATAAGTCGACTGACAGTTGCTTGTCCGTTTAAGAAGGAGGACTTCGGTGTTAATTGGTCTAGCCATGTTGCAATGTAAGGATTTTTTTTCCGCTGAGGAGGAGTAAATGTACCTAATCGCACCATAGAGGAAGTCGTCTCTATCCCCCGTGTGTGGGGCCTTCACCCACAAAATCTTCCCCTACTCTTTTGGACTCTTTGTGCCCACTCCGGAACTACTGTTGTATTACTTCGGAATGGAGTCCATCTGGCCTCTTGGCCCCTTCATATTCTATATCCGCGTCCGGATTGCGCAAATTCTGAAAATGTGTTCAACCATCCGCTCCAATTCTCTCAACCAATACAAGCTTTTTGGCTTTCAACAATATCTCAGCATAACTGGCTATGCTGTTCCAATTTTCTTCGCTGTCCAAAAGTATGTCGCAGAAGTTTTCGTTTTTTTTTTGTTCTTTCCAAACTCCATCGCTCACAGTCAAAGAAAGTGTGTTCAGCATCGTCAATAGACGCGTCATCATATATGCAATTTGGTCGTGCCATCTTCCCCATTTTAAACAGATATTTTCAAAAATAACCGTGTCCGGATAATAGCTGTGTTAAATAGTAATTAACCTCACCAAATTTCCTCTCAATCCATCGTGTGATGTTTGGGAGAAGTTTTGCCGTCCATCTACCACTCGTTTCAGTGTTCCATCTCTCTTGCCATTGTTGTATGGTTCTCTTTCTGGCGTCAATGTAAGGATATTAAAAGACCTGTATTGTATTGAGTAAAATTCCTAGAAAGGGTAATCCTATCTGATGCAGAAAGGGCTTTAACGTTTAGTATTTAAGTATTTCGAGGCACTTTTATTCAACTCCATATCTCTTAACTCCGTTAGAAGGTATTACATCAGGTATTTAGTGGTCGCTGACAAATTCTAGGGTGAGGTAGAATTTTGTATTATCGCCAGACTAACATGGCTAAAATTAAATAAGAAGCGCACTTATCATCTTCTTGAATTGAATCATAAGGTCAACTCTGGTACTGTATTTATTTTCTAGGATCATTGAGTAACTACAACACAAGCGGATAGACTGCGCTTGTCTATAAAAGACTTCTGCAGAGGTTGTAGATGCGTTGAATATGAAGAGACAATTGTGCACTTTGTTTCCCAATGCCCTACTGTCACTAAATTCATTAAAATTTTCAGATAGTTTTTCAGTTTGATTCTGTGGGACTCATGCTTGAAATAAAAAGTCTTGATATTGGTTGTTCAAAGCGGTTCAATACAACTTCTTAGTTAGTTTCTGAATTATCGCTTCAAGTGGTAACCCAATGAGACTCAATGTGTTCTTAAAAGAGATTTGATTTGATCAAACTGAACACTTCTTCCTCTCCTAAACTAAATGTTCACTCACCAGAAGAATTAAGTCCAATGGAGATCTTAAGCTGTAGTGTTGTATGCGACTTACAACAAGCCCCATACTACTATGAGGTTCTACGTATGAAATTTCTCTTCCCTTTAGAAATCAATCGGCTCGACATTCTCATAAGAGTACAGCATTTCTTAATATTTTTCTCATTATCAAACTGAACCATAAGCTTTAAATCTTTTTCTCTTTCGTGAATATTTTAAAAACTTTTCTTAGATTATACAGCAAAGGGGGGTACAACACAACATATTACTTTCGAATGGAACAGCAGAGACATTTTAATTTCTTGAATAATTTCTTTCAAAAACCATGTCTTACTTAATTACACTGTGCTCATGCAAATAACAAAGTACTGGCGCATGAAACTGTTTCTTTGCTTCGAAAATTAAAATTCCATGAAAAGAAAGAAAACGACAACAGTTTCACAAGGTGCTCTGGCTTACGTAACAGCACTTTCGTATAAGATAAAGGGGTTGAAAAAAAAGAAAAAAAAAAAACATTTCCATTATGATTATAGAGACCTTAGCTATCCTATCCAGCCCACAACTCAGAGTAAACAGAGACCTCGTTACATAATTTGAAAATGTTATTTCTTCTCCGTACTCCGTACTCGTTAAAGAACTAAAAAAAATCTTTTCTTCGTACAATTAAAATGACGTAAAAATACCACCACTTGGCATAAATTAACTTCATATGCCAAGTGAAATGCCAAAGCAAGACTGGGGGCACTGATGTAACAAACAGTAGAGTAAACACTAAAACGATAAAGTGGATTTAGCGGATTAACATGCATAAAATGTTTCTCTGTGTAACATTATAATTTCAAATTAAAATAAAAAAAGAAAAAAAGAATTAAAATTTTAAAATAAAAATAAAAACAAAAGAAAAAAAAAGCATACGACAAGATGACAATTAAACTCGGCAAACGTTACAACTAAATTCAGTCTTCAGGTTCACCAGAACACACGCATCAAGTCACATACCCAAGTATCAGCAGCATGGGCAATGGTATAGGTAACCACTTACATTAACATTTATGTGCTTAATAAGGATCCAAAGTATACAGTGTATTGCAAAAGTAAAGGAACAATTCTACACACAATCAATATCACTCTTCACTAGGGGTTTGATCGATGGTTATAACGATTGGAGCTATGAAGCCTGTCGCAATACTCATTCGAGGGCATCACGACTTGACAAATTGTGTGGCTGCTTAACTATCCTCTGAGGAAATCAGTAAACTTTACAAATTTGGGAAGTGTTCTGTCTCGAGACTGAGTACATGGTCTTTTAGGAGAAAGAAAATTGTAGATGGATCAAGGACTAGTAGTTGGAAAGGACCCATGGTGAACAGGGCCCATGGTGAACAAGAAATACTAACATGAGACTGTTTGAACTGTTTGGTGATTTAGGGTCTCTCTGCTGGTTCTCAGATAATGTGGGAAATCACGACAATTAGCAGATTGGTGTTGTTGTTGTAACAGCTCTGCTGCTGTCTCCGGAAGTTTTTCCCAAGGGAAAGGGCTTAGCAGGTAGATGACTGGGAAGCATCTACACCGCAGATAAAGCCAGAATCTTTCTGTGGAGAGGTGAGAGAAATATCCAGGATTACATTTATCGAAAATGAAGATGGAGAGAGTTCGCCTCAATTTAAGCAAAAGAGTGTGTACATAACTACCGCGATATTATCTGCCAAAGTCACAATGGAAGTCCCCAAAGTTTTCACATTAAACACATCGCCTTTAAAATCACATACCACAGTAATATTCTATAACTCATCACCGATGCTTGGTTTCTAACTTGGTTCTGTTCGAGCACATACTTCACGAGTATTCGGATCAGATACCCCAGTATATTTGATAATTGCAGTGCCACTGAAATGTGCTCGAATTCCACATGACGTCATTTGTCCATATTCATTACGTATTCGATTCCATTAATCGCCAATTCTTACTCTTGATTTTTGAACGCGTCATATCGTATCGCCTGTTATGTTCCATAACACATAGAAACAACGTATGTTTGCAGTGCATAATTCCTAACCTGTACACCACATAGTGTTACGCACTATCCACAACTAAGTTTTTAATTTTGTGTATACAATTCTAACGGTGGCAATTTGACTTGCTTGGTTCAGTTAAGCTCACTGCTTACTGCTCACACACAGCTCACTGCTGCTCAGTCATGTTAATCAGTTTATGAAAATTATTCGAAACAAATTGTTAAGCTTCGCACGAACTTCTTCGAACACAAACATCTCACATACGAATATACAGAGGCACTATTTGCTAACTCTTTAACTGTATTTAAAATACAAAAGGATTTACGTACTCTTACTCTTACCGAATATGGTAGAGAGTGGGAGAGAGAGAGAGCGAAGTAAAGAAATTATAATTTAAAGGAATCATGAGAAAGAAAAAAGCTTTTTTTAAAAAAATGTCTACGAATTAAACAATCCACTACACACATACCCACACCACCCACTCCATTTAACCCCATCGACTCTCTAATTCTAATTTTTTTACAATTTAAATTACAGCAACAAAGAGAGGAAGAAAGAGAAAATTATTGTTATATTTAAACTGTAAAACATTTTGAAAATTAAAGTGACATTTAAATTACACTCTACAACAACAATAACAATTACAACAACATTATTAAGGAGAGACAATAAAAGTTTAATGCGAGAAAGATTAGACGAAATATTAGTATTAGGTAGGGGCAAAAGAAAATTCCCAGCTGGGATTCTCAGATTTTATTCCACATTTTTCTTAGTGATCTACTCTCCTGAATTTCTAATCATACCTACTCTTTTGGAGATGACATTAATATGGTATCCTCCAATCGGGAGTCGCCGTAGACGCTTATTAGACGAAAGGCCAGGGTTCGAACCCCCTGTCAGACATCAAAAACGAAATATGAAAAGAAATATTTCTTCGGCGGCTTCCTCTCAGTAGATTTCTGGCAAAAACTGAGAGTAAATAAAATTGCCATGTAAAGTTTCTCAAAAATCTGTCGTTCAGAGTCGACTTTAAACTGTAGGTCCCGTCACTCATGTATAATTTTAATACACACAACATAAGTGGTGTGAGAAGCTATGCCGTAATCCTGACTGAAGGGTTGTAATGGCCAATTATGTATTATGTATCCTCCAATCGGGATTTCCGAACTTTGGCAGATAATAATGGCCATTTTGTTGCAGCTAAATATCTCAAATTGGTTGCCATTCATTCAGTTTGTTCGGGTAAAGTACCACGCGTTTTGCCTTTACGATCGCTATAGTTGCCTCACTGAAGAGACTGCTCGCAATGTGTTGAATAAATATGAGTTCAGACTGGTTCAGCAAATAATCGATCAACACCGCGAAAATCTCTGTGTGCAGGAAAATCCGTGCCATTTGATTTTGTCCGAAACGGCTGATTTTTGTGACACCTAATGTTAAGAAAATATTTTTGCCCTTACCTTATAATCTAATCTATTAATAAAGAACTGAAGGTGGAAATTTAAACGAAACGTTTTAAGCTGTAATGACAAGGAAGTCGTGTGGAAAAGCCTTTAATTCTGTCAATAAAAATTCAAATGAAGGAAACGATAAAAGGTTTTTAAGAATTTCTTTCTTCCCCTCCCCTCGCCACTCTTTAACTGTCTTCTTCTTGCTCACTATCTTAATTATTTATGATTAGAAAACAACAAAAAGTTTCCAAATATAAATTAAAGTTTCCAAATATAAAATCAAATTATGGATGAATGGGCTGTATGTCCATGGCCAAGAGAGCTAAGTTTTCTAAGAGCTTGTAATTGAATAGTTGAATGACAAACTTTAACAAGAACAACAACAACGACAACTTGGCCATTTTCGTCAGTCGTAAGCATGTAAATTAACTTTTATTCTTGCCAATTCAACTTTTAGCCGCAAAAGTTTTTTTTTTTACCATTTAAGGGAATAAAATTTTCCTTTCTTGAAGTTTACTTTCTCTCCCCTTCCACCCCTCGTAACTGTTTTACTAGTTTTCTTTTCTGTTCTTGGAAATTTGATAGTTTAAGCAGCAGGTAAATAAAGTATCTGGGAATACAATTTTTTCTTTCGTCAAAGCAAAAAAGATGATGAAAAACTTTTTATTTCCGTAAATTATTTAAAAACCTCCTCCTGCTACACTTAAACAAAACTATACTCTCTTACAGGTAATGAGAATATATGGGATGGAGGCTTATCTACTCCTCTCATATGCTAACAATTAAGAAATTAAGTTGCCACTTAAGTTAACTGTCAGTTTGACAGTCAGACATCTTTGTTTACATTATCAACAGTCTAACACCTTTAAACAGGGTTCAAGAATACAAAAACAACAAAAACGCAAAATAAAAACAAAATTTGAAAACTTTTATCTTTGAAAACTTTCCTGTGGCATTACAGAGAGAGCAGCATATACCTGTCTTGCCTTGCTAAGTGTTTCTATGCGTGTAGTGTGGTGGTGGCTTCATTATAAATGCCACTCATAATTAAATCAAGTGTTTGTCTGCTGCCTGCCTCCATTAAGAATACTTCACTTCACTCCACTCCATATGTGGTGTTTGAATAGTGTATGGTGTACGTGTGTAATAAGTTTTATTTTTGAGCCGTAAACTTTCCATATTTTTACCTGCCACCAAAAGCGGATGTAAAACTATCGTTGCCAACGTTTCTATATTATTTGCTACCTGTAGCTGGTATTTGCTTAAAGCATTTCCTCTAAAGACTATGTGGAGCGAGCAGGCATTTATAATTTTTGGAAATTAAATCTTCTGTGTACGAGGGAGAGTTCAAAAATGATGTCGAATATTTATTTCCTGCCCTACTGTCCTAATAGTTTCTGCGTTTGGATACATTTTTTCCATAAAATCTCATGATAATAATACGGGGTAGAAGGGTAAAGTTCAGAAGTTATATTCTAAAGAGATTTTGTGTCATGAAAAAGCAGTCCCAGGCCTTAAACTTTGTGGGTGGGGTTATCCACACAAGTTTCTTGCTTAACCCACGGCTGTTGATAACTTCATATTGACTTTGGCAGCACCTTAGTGGCCGTGTCTTTGGCCTTCTTTAAACTTAATTCTTTAGAAACTCACTTTGATTTAAAGAATGCTACAAGTAGACTAACATAAACGAAACAAAGTTTTGACTTTGTGATCCCCTTATATTGACAATAATTTTTTAACACATCTCGTACCTGATGAGTATCACTTTCAAATAATTGCTTACTTTTGCCAGAATTCAACCAGAATTCAGTCATTGAAACACGCAGTAAAACTTTGTATTTCACTTTAATACTCACATGTGTCACGCGTCACATTAGAAAACATTCAACTGTCACTTCACTTCACTTCACTTCACATTTTTTTTCTTCACTAGATGAACGGATAGATGGATGGAAAGTATATTTTAAAATATGTTTTTTTTGTTTATTTTATTTCTTTTTGTTGTTGTTATAGATAATATCACTATCATTTATATTCCTTTAAGGATTTTCATTTGATATCTTCTGTTTACATTGATTGAAGTGCCGGAATAGTTTCTTCATTTACTTTAGAATTGTTTTTAATTAACTGATACAACTTTTAATAATGTTTTACGCAATGATTTCATAACTAAATTCATGACAGAATTAAAAGAATTATAAAGAAAATTTTTAATTTAAGTTTTGAACAGAACTTTCGAACATTGTTACGAATACTTTTCCGCCTTTAAGGTAGTACTTGCTGTGATATAGGCCATCCATCATTAGTTTGAGATTTAGTCGCCTTCTTGAAATTCATTTACCCGTAGCATCACAACGTGCCCGCTACACGTGTTCTAGTGAGCTTTAGTAAACGACCACCTACTTTCCTACTCACCTACTTTCTATTCTCATCTTCTTGTTTCTCACTTTCATCAGAAGTGGTCCTTAAAGTGATGCCGACATTTTTCAATCACTTTGGCTTGTTAACCTTGTAGAGTACTCAAGGAAGCTTTTCCAAAAGCCCTATCACTGTGACTATATATTTATTAGTGGCCTAATATTTTCCAGACAGCAACTTCACTTTTACAGTTTTTTTTTCTTTGTTCAGGATCTGATCAAACGTGAACTCTACATCATCAAAACTTATCCCCTATTATCTCCATGTTCCAACTAAATATAGAAGAAGTTTGTGAATCACCTCGACCTCTGAATTTAAAACATATTTTTTTCATTTCCCTTTCCTATCAACATAGAGCTGTAAGGTTCGTTTTGCGATATTCCGACTTGTCTTTACCACTAACATGCAAACAAATCACATAACATAACCAAACAAAAGTCGTCCTTTTAAGATTTATGTCATAATAAACGTGTACGAAAAGTATTAACAAGGCTAGGATAAAAATCTTTTTGCCTAATTGAAAGCATTTTTTGTGTCTAAGTAAATTTAGCAATATCTCCCAGCATTATCAAACTCTTTGATTGTTTTTCTGGATCGTATGCATGCTCTTCTTCTACTTTACTTGTCTTCTACCTTCACTGTAATGCTGTTATTTAATCTTTTTATTATTATTCCTTTTGTTCCTTCTGGAAGCAAGGAATTGTTCCAAAGATTTTTCATTTAAAAAGTGATTGGGCAAGTGCAGCAGATTCTAGAATAATAGGGTTGCCATCTTTCATTGCAACAACGCTATCTATGACAATCTATGAAACTGTTGTGTTAGTTGTTGTTGTTCTAAGAAACCATTGAGTTCTACTCTTTCCCAAAAGGTGACGTGGCCGGACATTAATTCATTTTATTTTCTACTTTTGAGATCTGCATGAATTACAAAGAGATGGGGTGGTGAGGTCTCTTGGCATTCTATTAAACCTTAAAGCCGACTATGTACACTATTAGGAAAACTTAATTATATGCCGGGCAATGCGCTTACTTAACTTTAGTCAAGATTACAACCTAGCTTCTCACACCGCAAATATTGTGTGTGTGTTTATTTTATCCCATGAATGGCAGATGAGTCTGCAATTTAAAGTCCTCGCCGAACAGCAGATTTTTGAGAAGCTTTTCATGGCAATTTGATTTCACACGCAGGGTTTTTGCTGGAAGAGTATTTTTTCTGTGGTCGCCGTAGTCTAGTAGGTAGTGTGTTGGCTTATTAAACAAAAGGCCAGGGTTCGAATCCCCGGTCAGTCATCAAAAACGAAATATGAAAAAATATTTCTTCGGCGACTTCCTCTCAGCAGATTTCTGGCAAAAACTCTGAGAATACATAAAATTGCCATGAAAAGCTTCTCAAAAAAAATCTGTCGTTCGGAATCGACTTTAAACTGTAGGTCCCGCCACTCATGTAAAAATTAACACACACAACATAAGTGGTGTGAGAAGCTAGGTCGTAATCCTGACTGAAGGGTTGTAATGGCCAATTATGTATGGATGTTATGAGTAATTTTTCTTATTTCATCCTGTTCGCCATGCCTGAGCCAGGGATTAATTGACGATCTCTCGTTTAGTAACCCATCACAGTACCTCTATGCTAGACTACGGCAACTTGGATAACTTCTATTAGATTTTATTCCAAAATTCATGTGTGTGAAGATAAATTCAAATTCAAAAACCAAAGACGCAAACCGACATCTTTAGTAGCGCCACTTTCGGCCTTAATTCTCCTAATATAGTCACTCACTTTATGTATTCTGTTCTTTTTCGCATTTTGTTTCTCTTACTATATTTAATAAGACCAACTTATTCGCCTCCTCACTTTTCTTATCCCCCCCGACTACATTAAATTTCATTTGAGTTGTAAATAAAGGATTCATTTTAATTCCAATATCCAATAAAAAATAATTACCACACACCCTAAAAACTATCATCCAAAGGATATGACAAGGAGATGGAAAACAATATCCTACAAATTGTCCTTTCACCTCCTGTTGCCTGTGTTAGAGACGTTAAAGGTGCTTACGTTGTCAAATAGCGTGCATGTGTGTGTGTGTGTGAACTCTATAAGATCATGAACGGCTTTTTCCCTTCATGCCTCTCTTTAAATTTGGCCAACGGATAATTGTTAATAAAACGAAAGCTAAACAAACCCAATACTTATGCCAGATGTTGGCCATCTCAACTATTTTTTTTTCCGAATGCCAATTGGAATGTACCATAATGGCTAATATGAAATGGCCTTAAACACATATAAGTACACAGGAGAAGAAGCAATATAGCAGTAGAAGCAGTGGAAGCAGCAATTAATTCCCCTGTAAGAAATGAAATCTAATTGCTCGTTAGTATAACCAATTTATTGTAGAAGACCACTACCATCTACCACCATATATCCCCACCTTCCTCGATGCTTCTTCTTGGCCATGTAACTTAAATCTTAAATTGCTGTGTTAACTGCTGACTGTGATGGTTTTTATTGAAGTTAGGGGGGAGCAGGACGACGTGGTATGCTGTTGCGTTAATGCTCAAAGACCAAAGGAGTCTATTGAAACAATAGTTAAGCTTCTCTGCTTAGCTGTGATATTTATCTCGTCATTTAATTCATTGTCTGGCTACTTATTTTTTTCTGTCTTTTCTTGTGTTTTTTTTGTGTTTGTTTTAGCCGTGAGAATTTGTTTTTAGTTTGTATTCTTTTTTTTTTCTTTCTCCAGTTGGCGTCTTTCTTCTTTTTTTTTCTTTTCCTCAAGAGTCCTGCCTGCAATAGTTGGCTACGCTCAAGTACTTGGCAAAAAGTATAGTCATCCTCCAAGTCCAATGTCATTATCTTTTCATAGACTTTTGTTTTGTAGTTGTTGTTTAAATGATTCCCTTTTGGTTCATAAAAAGAAAATTAACGACTCTTTTTTGTTTTTTTCGTATATTTTCTTTACTTCTTTCTTATTTACTTTTGTTTTTTCATTCCATTGTTTCTTGTCTTTTTTCGGTGATATTTTCTTAGTTTTTAAGGACTTTTGTATCGTGTTTTGGTGCAAATCGTTTAATGAGGATGTTAAAACACGGACGATTTAACCATTGAGAACAGCGACAAACTGGTAATAATGAAAGACTTCCTGGCTGTCTAACTGGGTGTTATAGTATGAAGTACAGTGGGATTCTTATGCACGTTTTATCGTGGAAGAAAAAAAGAACCACACAGGCTAACCCCAAGACCTGATTTCTTGATTTATTTCAACACGCAACAACATACTTACAACCTAGATTCTCGCAGCACCCATGATGTGTTTGCTGATTTTAAAGGTTGGGTTGTCGACTCCGAACGACAAATTAGAGAAACTCTTCATGGTTTGGCCAGAGGACTGTTGAGAGGAGGTAGAGGTGGAAGTGGCTGCCCATTCAAGAGAATTGTATGAAAGGAGGAAGGAAGAAATATATTTTTTTTTCATTATTTCGTGCTGTGCGAGTTATATGAGCTGGGTCTTGAGCCACAGTCACGCCGTCTAATAAGCCAACACGCTGCCTACAAGACTACGGCGACGACCTTTCCTGCAATGTTACAAACTAGAAATTCACAACTACCTACGGAAGTATGGGACGGAACTGGACAATTATTTCATAGGCTTGCCTTGGTGCACTTTGTACTTGAGATTGGGGGTTAATATTTGGGCCTTGGATTGAGTGATGATATTACCTGCTGAAAGTAATGCACGAAATTAAATTTTTTCAACCTTTTTTCCCCCTCTTCATGCGCAGTAGTCGTTGATCAATAGTTGTCAAGCAAAACTAAATTAATCAAGTTTTCAAATTTTTACAAAAGACCACTGACATATGGTTGTTGCAAGACGAGTATTGTTCTTTCATTTGAGAGGCGGAAAATTCTAAAAGTCATGCACCGTCCTCGTACGTTTCTCCACTCCAATGGGTACAAATTTTATTTGGTTGCTTACGCGGGGGCCTGTCTTCTTAAACTAATTTTTGTTGATTTTATTTTCGCCTCTAATTTTATTCTTTCTGTACCACTGTGCCCCACACATAGACATCCCTAGAATTATCGCCAATTGTATGACAAGTTTATTGTTGGTTTTTCATTTTTATTTTTCGCAAAGCTTTCTTCAAGTCATGACCAAATACCATGAGAAAGATAAGAAAAAGTGGAATGAAGACAGCAAATAACATCACAGGATAATGAAGAAATTTCATAATAATAATGTCCTGATGATTACATGGGTTTTAACCATAAAAATAAACAAACGCTGTATGCTGCAAACGGGTGAACTGAACTAAAATAGAAGAGAAGAGAAGAGAAAAGAAGAAAAACTTCGATGACGATAGAAATTAAAAAAGAAAAGAAAAATAAGTTCGAAGAAAGATGAAAGTAAACAGTTTTATTAGCGTTTTTCGAATAGTTTGTTTGGGTTTAAATGCTCCCCTACTGCCCGCCAACCCAAAGCATATGCTTTAAGCAGGATATCTTACGTGTTGTTACAATTACGTGCCAATAAATTCATGTCATTGGGAAAAGAGAAAAAAAGAAAAAAAAACCATAAGAAAACAAGGCAGTTTTTGCAAAAAGAACAAAAAAATGTAGAATTAGGCAAGGAAGAAGCCTTTCAAATTAATTGAGTTGTTTCTCGGGTTAAATATTTATTTAACTTGACTCCCTCTCACTCCCTTCCTTCCCACTTTCTCCCTATTTTCCTTCGAGCGAGTGTCTTTTAATTTTAGTTGGCCACTGGGGACTTATAAAGCCGAAAAATGTTGGCGTTAACATTCTATATTAGACCACCACCACCACACTCGCATATGTACTACGACTGACTGAATAGAGTTCCTAAAAAAACAAGTTTTAAATAAAATAACAACTAAACCAACTAAACCTAAAGGACTCTATTTAGTACAGGTAAGAGAACGTTAGTGAGTGAATGAATAAAGTTCTCAATTTATTTTGAATGTTTGTTTGGTTGTCCATTGTTCAGCTGGAATATTTATGGTCATCTGGAGTTGTTGCATAAATCACTGTCCACTTGCCACACACAACATGGAGTAACCAAAACAACTAACCAACCTTATTACTATTGTTGTAGAAGTGCATAAGTATGTGTACCTGTGTGTGCGTATGTCCTTTTAGCCTCCGGCTATTCTTCTTGGGCTTCTATTTGTTTTAGAATTTCTTTTTTTGTGCCATTTTAACCAAATGAAACGAAATAAAATTAAATGCTCGAGACCACAATTAATGTTATGAGATAAGTTTTCTAATAAATAATGTACCACACTCACAAACACACGGACATACATATGTATACGGTATTTAAAACACTATGTATGTGTGTTAAGTTATTATATTCAGGTATTCCTGCTTATCGGTAGTACAAAAAGCGTAACCGTAACGATATTTTTCTTCTTTTTTTATTGTTTATTTAAAGAAACTGCAATAAAATAAATTAAAACCACAATTAAAGACTCAATCTTTTAATTTAAAGCTTACAAATAATATTGTTTTCATACTCCTGTTTGAAATTTACGATACTTTCGGAAAGCAAGTTTAATAATCAACGCTTATGTAAAGTAAAAATAGTGTGGCAACTCCAAACATCACAAGTTCGAATACTTCATAAGGCAAATAGTTCTTCAAACTTAAAAAATTTTATGAGATCTCATGGCTCTACAAATAATTCTTTCAGAGACCCATTAATTCGTTAGAGAGTATCAATAATGAAAGTCTGGTAACTCTAGAAAAAAAGAAAGAGAAGAGTGTATAGACCATTGTATATACAGTATACTCAGACTTACTTAGCTGAAGACCTTTGATTATTTAGCTTATTCTAGTAGGTAGTGAGAGAGCTCATGACTCAAACCTCAGCTCGATGAAAAAATTATTTCAGCGGCTTACTCTCAACAATCTTATGGCAAAAGCTCTGAGAGTAAATAAAAATTGCCATGAAAAGATTTTTAAGATATCAGTCGTTCGGAGTGGAAGTTAAACTGTAGGTTCCGACACTCAGAGATAAAATAGTTGAATTTGGTTATAATCCTGACTACATAGTTTTAATGACCAAATTAAGTTCGAACGTAATAGACGCTGTGCGTTAACAGTCTCCTGTGCATACTGAAAACTGCTTACAGAGGCAATGGCTGTGATATTCAAGAAAACGCCAATAGATATTCACATGAGGTGTATCATCGTCTTGAGAATGGAAATGGAAATGGAAGCATTTCTCTGTAATGCTCACAGTCACAGTAGAGAATGACAGTTAAGCTGAGAAATGTATCACAATGATGGACTGGCTCTGTGTTAAAATGTGAATTACAATTTCGAATGCAGAAAAATTATTAGTTCACATAGATCTCTATGTGCTTCCGACAAAACTTGCACGGATTTAAGCTCGCAGATAGTCAAATGTAGCTACACAACCGAGTCGTGCATTGGTTTTCGGCTGCAGGGGAACTGTGTGCCAGAGAAAAACACAAAATTCTGAAGAAGACCTGAATTTGCAACGACATTGGCAACTTGTTAGATAAAACTTTACGAGAAAGTGATTATCGTGCACGTAGCGAGGTCGCGTAGGTAGTGTGTTGGCTTATTATACGAGAGCTCATGGTTCAAGTCTCAGCTTAGACAATTCAAACAAATCTGAAAGTTGAAAATAAAATTTCTTTTGGAACTTCTCCTCTCAGCAGTCTGCTGGCAGAAAGACTAAAAATGCCATGAAAAGTTTTTCAAAAGCTTTGTCGTCAAAAACTGTAGGTCGCAACACTCATGGATAAAATTAATGATTGTGGTCTTGCATAGGCAAAGCGAGAGGTTATCATATTGCATATTAAAGCTGATATTGACGAAGCGAATACCATTTTCCTTATCAAGTTCTTAATTTAAAAGTGAGGGATTGGAGCATTCAAACTGATTAAGTATTCCCATTGTAAGGATCTTTGCAACTTGGATATTATTATGGTACTGAGCTTGGATATGCCGAATAATATTTTATGGAGAGGTAGAACGAGAAACTAATTCAAATGCGTTTTGAAATCTTCCAATCCAAAAAACTGACGTTTTTTTGACAAACAAAGGTTCAAAGTTCATTAAAATCCTAAACAAAAACAACACACACAGCAGATGCTAATCAAACATTATCCTTGCAACTCTTTCTTCTGTCCATTTACGGACAGGAGTCTTAATTAAACTTTTACCAGCTTAAAAACTATGGAATGGAATGGAATGGAGTGGCACAAGCATCTTAAGCCACAAAAACCCAAATTCAAATTGATTGAGTCTGAGAAGGAAAAACATGCAAAAGATTTTAAAATGCCATCTCTTAAGCTGGACAAAAATTTGGAAACTTTTAAACGACTTGTGGCGACCACAAGGCAAAGAAACAAATCCCGAAACCAATGAACAGCAAACAACAAGAGGCCAGAGGAGGGGAGGGGGCGGGGTGGTATGGAAAATCTATAAATCCTAAGGCGACGACCAAGAAGACCAAAAAAGAAAAAATCGTATTTGTCTTGTGGACAAAACTTTAGCAAAGACATCTGCTGCCAATGCCAAGTGAATGGCTGGCAAAGCCATATCCGGGCACTACCTTATGCTGGTCGAAAGCCAGCCTGTTTAATGTTCGGCTATTATATTGTGTATGTATGTGAAAGGGTGTGTGTGTGTGTATGTATGTGTTTAAAATCTTTAAAAGTCTGTTTATATTGTGATAAAATCATAATCCCATTTACATGCATACGACAACGAAGACCTTCTTTATTGGAAAAACTAGTTGCTACTCCTTTACCATACTCTTCTGCTGCTGCTGCTGCTGCTGCTGCTGCTGCTGCTGCTGCTGCTGCTTTAACCCTGTGTAAGGTTTTTTCACACACTATTTTTGTTTTTGGGGGAAACCACAAATCAAGAGTATGGGTTTCCTTATATTGTGGTCGACCAACACATCAATGGCCTCAAAAGAAGACGTAGGGAAGAAACAGGCCAATTTGATTTCTATTTCAGCCCCAAAGCCATCCCCTCAGTCGCATTTATTTTAAAATCTGAGATAAAATTGTTATTGTAAGTGTTTTGCAAATGATTTCAAATGAACTGCTTGGGGGAGGGGGTGGCAAGCACATGAAGATGATGGTATAGGATAATGATCCTTGTACGGGATGCGATGGTGTTTATGGGGGGCTGGGGTTTCTCTATTTAAACTGAGGTCATAGAGCACTAAATCAAGTTGTAAACTTTTCACTGTTTTTTTCCCCCCAAAACCAACAACAAAAACAGAAAAACAGGAAAGAAAATAGGAAAAACTATAAGAAGCTTACAATTTTAAAGTTTTTCTTTCTTTCGTTTTCTGAAACAAACAAAAAAGAAAAGAAGAAAGGAAGAAAGAAACTGCCAAAGTGTTGCTGCTGCTGTTGCTGTTGCTACTGTTTGTAAGGTCCCAGAAATGTTACGAAGGCAGGAAGTGTATTGCATGCGTTAAGGCCTGTGTTAAGATAAAAAATTGACGTTAAAGTTTCTCTATTTTAGGCCAGGAGTTTGTGCTCCTTTTCAAAACTAATACCCTCATATGAGTATTAAAAGTGTTTGAAAGTTTAGCAGTGTCTTTGGAAAGCGTTGTTGGGAGAAAATAAAACAAATTTTGTATTGCATTGTTACTCGAAAGAGATGTTACAGTAGCGTCTTGAGATAATAGGCAGCACGTTTCCTTTCTATAGTTTGAAAGGCAACAATAGTTTCAAAGAATTGATCAAAGGAGGTACACTGTAAGAATTTCATTTGTTTTAAATACTGGTTGTCGTACTTCCGTAAGCTGGGCGTGTTTTGGGTCACTGTATAAGGGCTACGAGTTCAGAAAAAGTAGTTCTTTTCACGACATCCTCTTAGCAGTCTTCCGATAAAAGCTAAGCTGCTAACATAGCCATTTGACATAGGAGTGGTTCTGAAATTGGTTGTATGAGGTTCATTTAGATCGTAATCCAGAAGCTAGGGCAGTAATGACTAGTGTATGTGTGTATGTAATTAAGTAAAGTACTTTCGAAACTTATTTATAAACCACCTTGGACTATAGGATTATATAAGAGGTTAATCAGATCTGATCCCCGACTAGGGTATGTTAGATTAATCTGGCAGCCACCTCAATAGGCACAGCACACTTGGGCTTTAAGTTCCCGTATGTTCCCGATATTACCTATTCCTCTTATAGCTCCTGATTGGTATCTCACAACCATACCAAGAGTCTTATGATGGTGTGGATTTTCCTCAATTCGTCTTTGGTTAGATACGTTTTGTTAATAAATTCTGGGTGTCCGAGTATTTTTTCCCAGCGCCGGACAATGACAGAGAAGATGTTCTATAGTTTTCAACTTTTTCTTCGCCGTTGCAACTTCTGCAGAAGTCGTTATAAAGTAATCCCAGTCTCCTAGCGTGAATAGCTAAAGGTCAATGTGCTGTTATCATTGCTATGAGATTCCTTAGATGGAAACTTGTTAAGCTCAATGTAAATTCTGTTCTCACGCACCACATTTGTTTATTGTCTCTACAAGTGTATTCATTATGAGTGTGTTAATTTTCTTCAAATCTTCTTTGGCTCAATACAATTGATCCATAAATTTTGGGTGCCCCAGAGAATTCTTCATCTCATGTGCAGTAGTGTCCGACAATGCCCGACAATAAGTCATTCGATTAAACTGCGATCTTTGAATATATTATCAGTTATAATAATGATGTTCGATCTGCCGAGTTTGCGGCACAGTTTTCTACCTTTTAAATATATTTTCTTTATTCAGAACAGACTCAGCACGGACACAAACCACAATTCTAGAACATAGAGTTTAACACGCATTTCATATGAAATGGCTTTCCAAATGAGACAGCACAGTGTTGTTATCCCAACATACATTAAACATTAGCAAAGTTTGCTCCTTAAAAACGATTTTATGAAATAAGTTTTTAATTTCCAATCCTTGTTCTGATTATTGAGAATTATTCACAGTGTATTGCCGCTTTACCTTGAACGCATATCTCTCACATGGCATTGTTATTGTGTTCCAGCTGGCAAAACAAATGAGATTTAATGCTTTAAGGATGAATGCTCATTTTGTTGTCTCTACAACTTATGTCTTATTCTGCTTCTGCTTCTTCTACTTCTTTTTCTTTTTCCAATTTCTTTATTGCTCTGTGTACGCAATCTTAACAGTATACTGCGTCGGAGAAACGGCCAAGAAACTTTATTTGCAAACAAAGAAATTAGAAAAAAGGGTTACATTTATGGCTAAACGATAAGGATATTTACACATACACCCCCCTTTCCTTTCTCCATTCCCACACACACCTCTAACACACATGTATACAGACATGTCGGCAGCCATAAATTGTTGCAAATGCCACATTAACGAACATTATGTGGCATGGTTGTTACCACCATTCACGCGATTTCTATGGAAAATGAAAATGAAAAGAATCCTTTTGTAGCATAGCCAGCTATTCTTGTGGTTGTTTCACAATACAATAACGACATGGTTGGACAGACGAGCGTATGGGGTGGTGGGGGGATCCACTAATCTGTAACTAATTTGTTGTGAAACTTTAATTAAGATGTTGTTGCTGCTGTTATCGTTGTAGTTGCCGTAAGAAAATAAAGAAAATTTATTCAAATTATAGACTCTTCGCTTACCATGCCCATCATCATGATTAGGTTGAGTGCTGCCTGTTGTTACTTTTCTTAAGAAATATTCAAATGGTTTAAATGCCTAGCTGGGTTAGTTTTCTGTACGTATTTTACAATATTTACTCCTCCTTTCGAGTGTTTAGAAAATTTTTTTTTGAAAATTTTTCATTTTTATTTTGTATTGCCTGGCACTGGCACTGGTTCTGGTACTTGTTTTGCATTTTCATTTGTTTTTCATGTGAATTCAAGGAATTCCATTTGAAATTTTCAAATTAAATCATAATTTTTATTGTTAAAACGAAATGAAAAATCTTACAAGTAATTGCTTTTGTTGTTTTTTTTTTTAAATCCCTGTTGTTGATTGTTTCATTTTTTTGTTGTTGTTGTTCTTTTTTCTTTTCAGCACCGACCGACCAATCTCCTTTATCTGATTGAGTGTGAAGACTATAAAAATTTAAACCCTTTTTTCCTATTGGATTTTCCATAAGAATTTAAATTTTTTGAAAAAAAAAAAAAGAGCACGGCACCAGACTAGTAACGAGGCAGTGAAACCAAATTGTTGAAAATCGGTGAGTAGAAGAAATATGTTTTATTATAGGCTTACAATGTTAGACTTTAAAATTACTGTGTTATTGTTACTGAAGCAAAGGAAAAATGTTAAAGTCGTGCAATCTTTTTAATCCTCATGTGCATATATAACGTACTTTGGTGCTTATCTGTCAGTCTAAGCATTCCAGGTTCGAGTATAGCAACAATTTTGATCACATTTTACAAATTTAAAATTATTTAAGGTTAGGTAAACCATCAATCATTCAATAAAGCTGTTCTGAACACGAATCGTAACATCAGCCCCATTGAACCGCAGGCGGGTCATTTTTTTTATTACCCATCATCGTTTGCTCAAAGCGTACTCAACACATTGCATTTCTGCGTGTATTCAGTCTTATTTTAATTGCTCGAAAATACGTTTTTTGGGCACTTCAGACAGCATGATGACTTCCAACGTACGCATTCACTGCTTGCGAATAGTGAAAGCATCAGTTTTTATGCTCAGCAATTTAACGGTTTGCATTGGAGCGTTCGGAACGCGTGCCTTTGTTTCACGAAATACCGGTTTTGCCAGGGGAATGACGTAACAAAAAATTGGCTGCATTCAACAACCAACAGCTGCTCCAGCATGACTTTTGCAGGCTTCAATAGGCAATCAAAATATCGATTACAGAGTTCGAATGGTTATTTCTAACCAATTGGTCTGTTTTTACTTACGGTTTGCTTTTACTAGAGTGGTGCCAGCATCATACTGTCTTACGGATATTTGACTTGCGTTTTGACCTTTTCCCTTTGAGCAGTAGTGGTGGAGTCTTTTCTGTATTAAAAAAAAAACTTATTTTTCTAGTGCTACATTGAATAATGCAATCGCATTTTCATAACAACTAGGCCTCGATATTTATAACTATTATGGGTCGTATGTTGTACAAACTGGGTCACAGCGATATTGTATACTCTGAAGAGGTTAGCGGAAACAATATAGGAACGGAATAAAACTATCATTAGCGCACAAGCCCAATCAGTGAAGAAAGCTGCCATGAAAGAGTCTCAGAAAGCGAATAATGCTGTCGTGTCATAGAGGAGGCAGTGGCAGAGATACTCTAGAAGAAGAAATAAGAAACTAAAAGGTGTTACAGGAGAAGTTGAGGAGGTTGGGGAGAGATTAGTCTCAGAAAGCGAATAATGCTGTCGCGATATAGAAGAGGCAGTGGCAGCTATACTCCAGAAGAAGAAATAAGAAAGTAAAAGGTTTTACAGGAGAAGTTGAGGACGTTGAAGAGAGATTAGTTTCAGAAAGCGAATAATGCTGTCGTGATATAGAAGAGGCAGTGGCGGTGATACTCGAGAAGGCGATAAATAAGAAAGTAAAAGGTGTTACAGGGGATGTTGAGGGCGTCGCAGAGAGATTAGTGCAACGCGTAGTGAAAACCATAAACGGCAAAAGTTCAACTGCCTTCAATGCTAGCAAAGAGAACTGCCTTGCTTCCATAGGAATGTTCAGAAACTAGTTCGACCGTAGAAACGAACGAAGCTGTGAAGGCTCTAGAACATATTTTAGCTGAAGTTCTAGAAACTGGGCCCTAGTGCACTACAATGATCACTTTTTTAAACCAAAGCCTAACATTTCAAACTTCGGATCTACATTTCTTCAAGTTCTTTCTTTCAAGTATTCTGTCGTCAAAGGGTTCTAGTCTAAATTTTTGGACCAAAAACATACATGATGTTGCGTAGCTTGTTTTTTTTTCTCACATATCAGCACAGGAAATCCATAGAAATTCCGATTTTGGACAATACTTTATGGACCTTGTCTACACAAAGCCACGACGTGAATTGCTTATCATAGTATCTGGCACATTATCATTTTTTTTTCTTTTCTTTTCATCTTTATTGGTGCTAGAACGCAATGTACGTGATACGTGAGTATCTCAATTCCATTTATCTCGTGGATTAGCCTTGTAGATTGTACATGCTACTACAAAAAGTATCCATTTTCTCTCTTACTGTGTTAACATTTTGAAATCGAATATCGAGGGACTCTACTCTCTATTTTCTCCATATAACAACCATTTTTCTAATGTCGATCTACAAAGCTTCTATCTTTTCAGTGCAGTAGTTAACGGAAAAGACGAAGCCAGAGGTATTTTCGTGGATTGTTTTTTTGAAATTGTTGTCTGTGTAAGGATTCTATTGTTTTCTTTTTTAGGTTTCACAAAAAAGTTTGTGAATCTCTGCATTATGTTTCTTACATTTGTTTTCATTTACAGTTATTGTTTTTGTTTTTTTTTTTTTTTTTTTTT
>QOCX01000525.1:39570-52758 GCA_005959815.1 Sarcophaga bullata
TTGTTGTCTGTTGTTTGTTTATTTGCAACATTTGATACTGATAGTCTTGTGTTGTCTAACAAAATTAATGTGTTTGTTTGTGTGTTTTTTATGCTTCTCTGTTTATTGTTGATTTAGTTAAATTTTCTAAAGGATAATAAAAACAACAACAATAACAACAACAATAACGGTAATAGTATAAAGTATAAAGTTTGGTGTTGAAACAATAATAGAATGGAAATGGAAATAAAAGCAGAATTTCAAAAAATAATAGAAAGGAAACCGACAGCTCATGATTGAATTAAGCATTTATAGTTTGTTTACACTTGCTGTCATGCCACATACCACTACCACTGGTAGTGGAAAACTGTCTATATTTTAAAAGTCTTGTTAGTCGAACTCAAACTGCAAAGTGGCCGGGAGGGCGGAAAGTAAGGCGGAAAATAAGGCGGAAATGTATTCAATGATTCAAACTAAAAAGTACAGAATGAGAGAGAGAGAGAGAGAGGAAAGAGAGTGACAAAGGGTGAGCGATATAGAGGAGAAAGAGAAAGAGAGAGAGAGTGATATACAAAGGCATGTGTGTGTTTCTAATGAATATGTTTTGATAACATTTGATATCCTTTTTATTTCCTATTACTGAGGTTTTTCCATTCCCTGCTCTTTCGTTTTTTTAATAAATTTCCGTAATGCTTGCCTATGCTACAGCTATAGTATGCACACATAAAAAATTTGCAAGAAAGAAAAAAATGTTCATGCTTTGGTTAACAAAACAATTTAAAAAAAATCTCGTTTTTTTAAAATTTTTTTTTTCATTTCGTTTATGAAGAGAAAATAATTAAAATTTATAAATTCTGTGCAATGCTTAACGAAATTTAAATAAAATTCACATTTATTTTAAAAGCAAATTTATTCATTCCCCCCCAAATCCCCTCACATTTCTGTTTTTCAGCCTGTTTTTCATATGAAAAGATTAAAAAATAAAAATTTCTTGACTTTTTGTTGCTGCTGTTGTTGCTGCTGTTAAAACGTTGTTGTTGTGTCGTCTAAAACAATTACGAAATCATTAAAAATCACATCAACATAACAAGTCTTTAAGCTAAAAATTTCTGCTTTGTTCACATCATGTACATACATCATCATGATCATGATGAAGATGTACAAAATGGCCAAAACCATTATAAAACATGATGGTCATCACATCATGTCCACCAGGCAGGCATTTACAATATAAAGTTATACAAGCATTTTATGGTTACAATTCATACGTTCATACTGCATACGTTCATACATTATGGACTATCAACTATGGAATGCTGCACTAGTGTCCAGGATTGTGTCCATTTTTTCGGGGGGTTTTTTTTTTTTTTGCTGAATGGATGGTACATTACTAAGCCCGTCGTTTATAAGCCTTTAGCCATTTTTGGTAAAATAAATAATGAAAGAAAGTGGCAAAAAAAGAAAAAAAATGTCGGCAATTTGTATTTGTACACCATTTCCATGAATAAAGAACATTTCAAGCATCTTCTAAGGCTTGGCAGTTAATTGCTTTAAAGCCCAGTTTTCAGGGGATTTTAAACGTCATGATCGACCTACTTGTAGTGGCATGATTATATGGAATTTAAATAAGCAGTGGATAAGTGCCTCCTTTTTCTAAGCTTTGGCTGGCAAAAACAAAAGCTGGGTTGAAATTCATTTGCAATAACACAAAAGCAATGAGAATTTGTTATGTAATGCAGAAGTCTTTCAAATTCTAGAACCTAAAGAGTTTCGAAAGCAAAAGTGGAATTAGATTGCACGTATCATCTGTGAGGAAAGTTGTTGAAAGTTGTCGTAGTATAATCTTATCATTCGCGAGGTGTGCAAAACTAATGCACCGCGCATTCGTGCCCATAATGCAATGTCGCGTTTAAGCCGTACGCCCTCCATCCAATCTTTAATAGACTTTTTTTGCTGATGTTCTGCCCGTGTTTGAAACCGCCCACCTATTGTTGGTTTTGTTAAGACTTCCAGCGAGAGTTCTATGGTTGTGCTCCTTCTAGTTCATCCACTGTCTGACTATTCATAATACTTTAGATATACTACTTGGATGCTAGAACAGTACCTACCCTTGTAAAATGACAGTGGAGTAACGTGTCCCTCCAGGTGTCCCTTGCCATTTCGAGTGCTATTATGCGCTCCCCTTTTCTTGAGTTTCGCAGACGTTTCTGTTGCCGCTGTTGAGTCACACAGCATATGATTTTGAGGCAACCTTTGGTGAGTAACAGGTAGTTTTTGTATACTGATTTTCATTTCCACTGGACTTTACACATTCTTTGAATGCTCTAGGTTTGGTTTGCCTAAATACTTTTGAACTTCTCCACATTGGCTGCAGCTATTGTCACTTTCACTTGTCACTTTCGCTTTATTGATGCTGTTTTCTGTGTCTGTTTCTATTCCTATATTTGTTGTGGCAGCTGGAATTCATTGACCTTTGTTTTCATACAAATTATCATAATGAACATCGTCTGCGTACAGCATTTGTATACGCCAAATGCTTTACACAGGACTGGCTATACTTCAATATCCGCTTCTGCCTCCCTCAACATTCGCAAAGACAATGAGCGATCTTTTTACGTTTCATTTGGAAATGGTGTAATCCCTATAAACTTTGATTTAAACTTGAAACATTCCTAAAATATAACGGCAGAAAAAGTAGAAAAAATACCAGAAGATTCTGCTCTAAAACAACAAACACCAGCAATGGCAACAAAGTGTCACTCGGTGAAAATTATTGCTGCTGCTCTCCTCTACACTCAACAACAAGAAACAAATGATAACAACAGCAGCAGCAACAGCAACAGCAACTGCATCATCAAGAAAAAAAAAGGGGCAAACGATTTACAGTTAATCCCTCTTGGGCATTTTGTAGCCATTTTACGAATCTCTTCTCATTTTTTTTTTGATTTTTTTTTTTCACAATTTACGTACATGGCTGGATGGCATCACATATCATCATATAGCCACACTGTGATGCCCCCCTCCATCCTCCATCTGTTAGTGATAACAGCAGTGATGTGGACAATTTAAATTATTTTTTGTTTTTTGTGTTTTTTCTCTGTCTCTCTCGTCTTTTCGTTATTCTGTTAAGCGCGCGAGCAACATGTCGGAAATAGAAGAAGTATGGATATGGACGGAATGGTCGGTGGAATTCATGCAAATTTAATCACTTTGTTTGTTGTTTTATTTGAGTTGAAACATAAAATTACATTTCCTGTTCTCTCCTGTCCTGTCCACTCACAATCTATCCACAATGGTCTTGTGTCTGGTTAAACCATTTCTTGATTTTTTTTCTTCTCTTTTTTGTTGCCTATTCTGGTCCATGCCAAGGAATGATTGTCCACTTGACATAAATAATATGGAAATGGAGAAGGAGTCGAATAAAAAAGATGGATTTTCATAAAGTCTTCAAGCATGTTCTGTTCCTATTAATGCTACTGCTGTCAATAAAATTGTTAAACCCATGACAGAACCTATTGGAAAGTGATTTAAAAGCAATGACTTCTATAATAAGACGCGCAATAAATGAGGGCAAATTGTCGACAAGTAGGGATATGCGGCCGATTGGATACAAGATCACGGCCGATAACTATACTTACGATGTCGTCAGTGTATTTGGTCATTTTGGCTTCGTTGTTACCAGCAAAAATGATGTCAGTTTGGAGATCATCGTAGGATTACTCCAGCCAACGGGAAGTTTTATGGCTAGCGGAGAACCTCTTTTATACAACAAAACTTATACTCTACAAATCGCTCATGTAAGCAAGGACGCTATTAAGCACTGATGTAGCAGTCTGGAAAAAAATCGAGAGAAAAGTTCTACGTAAGATCTTCGATCCACTACGAATTGGCGATGAATTCCCCATTCGATACAATGTATGAGCTGTATGAGCTCCTCAACGACATAGACGTTATTCAGCATGGCTAGGGCGTATTATTCGGATGGAGACGGCGGGTATTTGATGCGTTGGTTACCAGAAGTCGGTGTAGAAGACGACCTTTTATGCGTTTGAAGAACTAAATCCAGGAATTGCTGTTATCGATTGGTGTGACCAGCTGAAAAGGCTCACAAGAAACGTAGGCTCCTGGAAAAATGCGTTGAGTCGTGTCGAAAACGTACTTGCGAAAGCTAACACGACTATTCTAAGAAGTTCGGACGAAATATTAGCAATCCGCTCTTGTGAGAAAATAATGAAACTACTTATGAGAGACCAGAGAAATTTAGACGTACAGAGAATACAATTTTCATTAAATCTGTCCAGAATTTAGCTTGGTAAACTCATAAAGGTCATTATAGAACACTGTTATCACAGCATATATGCTTAGTGGTTGAAAATATCCTACAACTGCAGCAAAAGCTGTATGATGGAAATGGTAGAGGAGATGACAGAACACTTTCACTTTGTTAGTGTTCAGGATTGATGCCAAACGTTTTTAGAGAAAGTCGCCGTAGTCTAGTACTTGGTGTGTTGGTTTCTTTGAAGCAAGTCCGTGGCTTAAACCCCAACTCAGACATCTCGAACAAAACGAAATATAAAGTAGGAAAAAAATGGTAGAGGAGATGACTGAAGCAATGACTTCTATAATAAGACGCGCATGAAAAAGTGGACTAAAAGGTGGTTTATTTCGCCTTCCAAACTTATCAAAATTTATTTAAAAAAATGTCATGTTTTGTTAAATATTTACTCAACCAAGTTATTTGTTTTATAGGGTAACTAACTAAGTTGTTGCATTTCAAAATAATATGGATTTCGGGAAGAATTCTAATGAAAAAATTTCTTATTTAAGTTTACAGAAATATAAACTCTTGAAAGTTTAAGCCTTCACACTAAGTATAGTGATAGCCGTCGTAGTCCAGTAGGTAGTGTGTTTAGGCTACGTGAACAATACGAAATATGAAGAAAATATTTCTGTAGGCAACTTTCTCTCAGCGGGCTTTTGGCGTATATAAAATTGTCATGAGAATCATGGTTGGAATCCTGACTAATAGGTTGTTAAGACCAATTAATTATGTAAGTAAGTTATAGAGTTTGAGATGTGATGAAATCTTGTGTAGTACGTCTAAGCTAAACCAAAACCAATGAGTTTTGAAAAAAGCGCTCCAACCGAACAGTGTTAGGCATAATTAGAGCATGTCTTGATATGACTAGTGGCACAAAATTTTTGTTCACAAAATACTAGATTGGATTGCTGCCATCCTTCAAAGCACAATGCAAACAAATCATTAGTTGGACAGATTTTTCGCAAGACGATGTGAAATAACGTTGAAAAGATCACAACATAAAGGCTGTTGTTTTCAACATTACTATCCAGATATTCAAGCTTTATATTAACAAACTTCAAATAGGAGGTAAAATAACCGTTACGATATGAGATGCTAAAATTAGGAGCTCAAATTTAGGGTGTAGGCTTTAAGGAGCACTGTAACAGAGCTTCTTCATATTCTTACTTAGATTCAATGTTTATCCCTTGACATATTTCAATTTCTTTTAACAAATTTTCTTTCTAAGCAGGTGATTTGTATACTCTGGCAGGTTCTAGAATGATAGGGTTTCCACTAATATTGCCTAGGAACTGGTTGTTGTATTGAATATAGCGGTGGGAAACTTTGCTTGTCGAAATCTACTCTTTTTTAAGATGTTGTGCAACTTCTCTCTGGTGTTCCACGGTTCGTTAAAGGGATTATTTGAAAAGAGACTAAGAATTTTAAAGTTAAACTTGGTAAACAAAATTTTGAAGCTTCAATAACTCATGTATGTATGTATGGTTATACCAGAAAAAACCCATTTAACTGCTCCAGCAAATAAAGGTAATAATGCGGGGTCTCACCACTAAAGTAAGATTTTCTATGACAGTGGGAGTACACGTAATTCTGATCAGTGTTTCGAAACTTTATTCGATTGAGATTTCGTTGGAATGCATCATAAATTTCTAGGTTAGCATTTGATTGATCGCTGTTAGATCATATAGCATTGAAGTTTATTTTAACGTTTAACGATGTCGTACTCTAGCCCAAATAGCATATGATTTAAAAAGATTTGGCATATAAAAGTAAGGAGTGTCTTCTATGAAATCAATCCTTTAAACAAATTTTAAAAACATCGCTGGATAAACTACCCTTTAAAGAAAGAAATTAAAAACAAAAAAAATCTCGAAATGACTATTCCAACTACAAAATTTAAATAAAATTTCAGAATTTTTACGCTTTGTTTTCTGTTTTCGTTTATTTTCTTTGTTTTACAAGCAAAAAAAACGGAAAAAAAATCATGCAGGAATATATAGTAGCTTGGCTGTGTAACTTTGTTATCCTGACATTAAATCGCAGCACATACACAAGCGGATGGAATTTCTTGCAGAGGGCATACATGCATATACGCCTAGTGAGTTGAAGTGAAATGTACTACAACGAGTACATGTTATACTACAACCATATGTATATTGCTGGCCTATGTCGTGTTGTTCGTTTCTCTTACAATAGCACACAGCACTATCGGGTATCAGAATTTCAGTTTTGTAGTTGAAAATAGTTGGGTTTTGCCAGCTGAAAATGAAAGACACAAAAAAGTTTTTTTTTTTTTATTTTTTTTTTAATTTTTTTTTTTTTTTCATTTAATATTTCTCTATTTTTTGTTTGTTTGTTTGTTTGTTCGTTCGTTTCTGTTTGTTTGTTTTGTTTCTGTTTCTCTCTACCGCATTTATAATCCAATAATAAATGGAGAATATTTCCGACCTCGGGCATTAAATTAAATGTTGTTATCAGTTGAGTTGCAGAGAATTATTATCAATTCGTATGAAAATGTTTTACTAAAACAACAACAACAACAAAAACTCCAACACAACAACAACAAACAAGATATTTTGGAACCCCCCCTCAAAAAAATATTTTCAAATTAAAATGTGTTCACATTTCAGTAGAATTTCTCTCTTTTTTTTTGTTTGTTTTGGCCATGTTTTAAGGGATATTTTTGGGTCTCTTTTAGTAACGTAGTGGAGGGGAGAGGGATGGGGAAACACATGTGGTTGGGGGGGGGGGCATAATAGTAGTGCTTCAATTAAATTTGAATTATGAGCTCATGTTGACTTTTTTGTTTTTCGCATAATTTTCCCTTTTGGATGAAGGGTTGGGTGGGTGTAGGTTTCTATTTGAAACTAGAAAAGGATTGAAGAGACTCAAATAAATTAAAACACTAAAGGGTGGTAATAATAGAGGTTTTGTATTGTAAAGATTCACTATAAGAATAAAAATATAAATCTCGACTAGTTGTGATTCTCATCTTCTGTAGAATGTACGAGAAGAGAAAAAAAAGTTTTTAACAGAGGAACTTGATTGCCTGTTGGAAATCAAGGTTTAAACACAAAGGTGGCTCTTTGAAATGCAAAAAGAAAATCTCTTTATTAAACACACCCTATATTCTAGCTTACAATCATTTGTTTGTGTTGGAACTTTAATGATAAGCAACGCACTATGCACACCGTGGGGGAAGGGTTCTTATGAAAAAGCCAATTAAATTGTTAACTGGGTTGTGTGTTGGTTGTTAAACGGTAACTAAAAATAACACACACTCAACTGTAACTGTAAAGTGAAAGAAATAATTCTCTCTTACAAATTTTCATTTGTTAGCCAAAAAAATAAACCTTTTTTCTGTCTGTCTGTCTGTCTGCCAACTCATATCCTGTAATGGCCAGCATCACCACACAGTATAAATCCAACAAATTAATATTTTTAAATAAATTATCTCGGCCTGAGAGCACAGCATAGAAGAGAGAAAGAGAGAAAGAAAGAGTGATAGAGAGTAAGTTTTGCGGGCTACTTTCTCGATGCCATTAAGATGCGAGTGACCACATGCAGATAATTGCTTTATGAGCAGCCGAATGTTGCAGGAAGTAGTCTTTGCGATTATCATGGGCCATTTGCGGAGTGTCTAAATAGAGTTTCGAGTTATTAAAATAAAATGTCTGTCTGTCTGTCTGTCCTTTAACCTTTTGCGTTAAATATTCTTACATGGGCAAGTGCATGTGTATCCTTAAATGCTTAAAAAGTGTTTTCGAAATTATCGGAGACTGTGTGTGTTGTTGTCTTAATTTCTTTATGAATTATTTAAGGCTGTTATGATGACACTTTCTGTATTACATTCCAATCCATTTTAGCTACCTTCTTCTCTTTCTCTTTGCTGTTAAAAGTTCCTTCTTACAGAATAATTGAATTTATTTGCTTTTGGATTCGTTTCTTTGTATTTTTTTCTTTCGTATTTCGTTTTTGTTTTTTTTCTGGCCATTTAAAGTTTATTAAATATGATCCTTGTGAACTCTTGCAAAAGTTTTTTTTCGGTTGTGTTGTAATTTATTTCCCACTCGCCTGATTGGCTGGTTGACACTTTTTTCTTTTTGGAAAAAATTTCTTGCCAAACTGCACTTTTCTTAGTTGTTTGTTTTGGCGTTTTGACACCTGATGTCCTCAAAACCGGGAATAGAAAATTATGATTGCGTTCTTATTAGAAAGAAAGTTTCTTTCTTTCAAAACTAATCTGGTAAAAGTAAGAAACGCAAGTAAACAAGTCGATGCCAATAGATCAGTATCGCCTATATTTTACTCTACAGTAGAATACAATTTTTAGAATCACCCTGTATGTATAGTAAGAATCAATAGTTTAGGCCAAAATCGCTTGCATTCAAGTATCACATCTTAATCTATTAGAACAACGTGAGCGTAGGTACACTTAGATCACATGTGGCCTATTGAGATAGCACTATCATCCATTTTCCCTAGTTTTGGCACTTCTGATAAAGCCTCTTAGATTGTTAAGGTTCGTATCCAAAAAATTATTTAATCCGTTTACACAGCAGGCATTAATTTCATATCTTCCTCTCCCAACAAAGTGGCACTATTCCCCACAAAAATGCCCAGTTGCTTGCGTACGCTGTCGACATTGACATTAAAGGGCGTACTAAGTACGATCTTACTGCTGCGCTGTTGGACGAACGATGTTAGGATGTCTCTGGCAGTAAATGAGGGTAAAACGAAGTTACCCTCAAGTATCCGACTAGTATGGACATGAGGCGAATTAAACGGGAGCCTACTAAGATGGCTCTGGCAATAAATGGCGGCAAAACCAACTATAGATTGTCGACAAGTAGGGACATGCGGAGGATTGGATCCAAGATCACGGCCGATAACTCTACTTACGATGTTGTCAGTGAATTTGGTCATTTTGGCTTCGCTGTTACGAGAAAAAATGATGTCAGTTTGGAGATCATCGCAGGATCACTCCTGCCAATGTGAGGTATTATAATCTTATTAGGCAATAGAGTAGCAGAGAACCTCTTTTATACAACAAAACTTATAGTCTACAAATCGTTCATGCAAGCAAGGACGCTATTAAGCACTGATGTAGCATTCTGGAAAGCAATCGAGAGAAAAGTCCTACATAAGATCTTCGATCCACTACGAATTGGCGTTGAATTCCCCATTCGATCCAATAATGAACTGTATGAGCTCCTCAACAACATAGACGTTGTTCAGCATGGCTCGGCCATGTCGTTCCGGTAGAGACGGCGAGACGGGTATTTAATGCGTGGATTAAAGGAAGTCGACGTAGACGACGAGCTGTTTTGCGTTTGAAGAACTAAATCAAGGAAGCGCTGTCATCGATTGCTGTGACCAATCGAAACGTAGGCTCCTGGAAAAATGCGCTGAGTCGGTTCGAAAACGTACCTGAGAAAGCTAGCACGACTATTCTAAGAAGTTCAGACAAAATATTAGCAATCCGCTCTTGTGAAAAAATAATGAAACTACTTGTGAGAGACCAAAGAAATTTAGACGTACAGAGAATACAATTTTCATTAAATCTATCCAGAATTTAGCTTGGCAATCTCATAAAGGTCATAATGGAACACAATTATCGCAGCATATATGCTTAGTGGTTGAAAATACCCTACAACTGCAGCAAAAGCTGTATGAAGGAAATGGTAGAGGAGATGACTGAACGCTTTCACTTTGTTAGTGTTCAGGATTGATGCCAAACGTTTTTAGAGAAACTCGCCGTAGTCTAGTACTTGGTGTGTTGGTTTCTTTGGCTTAAACCCCAACTCAGACATCTCGAACAAAACGAAATATGAAGAGAAATATTTCTTTCAACGACTTTTCCTCTCAGCAGTCCTGTGGCACAAATCTTGTTAGTAAAAAAAATTTCCATTAGAAGTTTATGTCGTTCAGTATGGACATTAAACTGAGGGTTCCACTATTCATGGATAAAAATTAATACACCAGGCATGTGTGGGTATGAGAACCTAGGTTGTAATTCTGACTAAAGAGTTATAATGACTAAATTTGTCACTATATAACTGTGTCTTTGATAGCATTTTTGTAAGGTGATGTTACCAACGTAAGCTTTAATCCAGTATGCCTACCATTCTAACAGTTCTGCTAATGTGAGTCATAAAACTGAAGTACCGTACCATAACGACGACATAAGAATGATTTGTTTGTGCTGTTTTAAGTCACGTTAACAACTGTATCGGATTCCATAAACACGCACTTAATAAACGACATTCTTTCCATAAGAAATAGAAAAAAAAAAAGATTCTAAGAATTACAATAAAAAAACAACAAATAACACACAAAGTAACTATTGTTACAAACATAAAAATTTTTCCAATTCATTTGTGCAAGGCAACACAAAAAATTCTTTTCCTTGAAATTCTGGTGCAGATTTACGAACTGTTGTCATAACAATCAGAAGAGAAAAAAGAAGGAATTGAATTGAAAAATGCCTTCTGAACATACGTTTTAGAAAAGAAAAAAATGGAATTCAAAAAGGTATCCACAAAAGTATCTTTTCATGTGAAATGATATGCCGGACAATTGCTGGACAACAAAACTGCCTAAAGGATATGAATGAGAGAAGACATATCAAGTGAAATAATTTCTTTCATTTTTATTTATTAAGGATTAAAGGAATGATTTGATTGTGACATATTTTCCATATAGAGACTCTCAATAAGGACATCTAAGCCTCTTGTGTATAGGCAATCACAATCCCAATAAAATCTTGAAAATCTTTAATAAAAAATTTAAAGGAAAATTAATAACACTTGGGCACACGTCTTTCTGGGATGTCGTTCTAATAGAAAATAATTTTCAATTTAAATTTTGATAAACAAAATGCACAAGAATGAGGGGTAGAAGACAAGAAGAAAAACACTTTCATCTTCAATTTAAACTGAAACTGTTGGAAACTGTTTTATGTTTGGAAGCAGCAACAGCAGCAGCAGCATCAGTATTTAAAAATATCTCAAACCACTCACATATGCCGCCTTCATGCATATGTGTGAACACAATAAGTCAATAACTGCCTTAAAGGCAGTTCTACTTCTTCTTCGGCTTCTTCTTCTTCTATGTCAACTTATTTTAGCCATAAAAAGTTTTCCAAAAATTTAATTCATTTTCAAGACTTCATACATGCCTTGAAAGTTGAGCAAAGCCGGGGTGTATGAGAGTGTTTGTTAAGGAAGTTTTCTTTATTATTTAAGAGAGAGAGAGAGAGAGGGCTGAACATGTTTCTTCAATTTGCCACTTAAGCCAAAAGCCAGCAGCCAGCAGCCGTAAGGAAAGTCAATTATTATTATGATTATCACACATACATTCATTCATTCATTCATTCATTCATTCATTCATTCGTTCATTCATTAATATTTCCGTTCCAAGGATAAAAGAGGATACGTATTCGAGTCAATTTTATTATTTAAAATGCTACTGCTGCTGAAGGAATAGAATCGAATAGAAGACTTCAATAATTATTTGGCAAAGGAAAGAAGGCAGATTTCGAAAGAAGGGTTTTCATGGCAGCTGTGTTGTCCCGTGTTTAAGCACATAATGACTCTGAGGCACGGACACTATTAAGCAAAAATACAGCAGCCTTGAGAGTATTCGAGAGAAAAGTCCTGTGGGACTTGGCTATGATTTTCGCATTCGATTCAACAATGAGCTGTATGAGCTCCTCAATGACATGGCTGCGTTGGTTCGGCAATGTCGTTCGAATGAAGGAGGATGCTCCGACAAAACGGGTATTTGATACGGGGATTTGCGGAAGTCGGTGAAGAAGGCGCCAATGTTTGCATTGGAAAGTCGAAATCGAGGAGGCCTTGTAATCGATTGGTGTGGCCAACTGGAGAAGGTGCGCAAGAATCAGAGTCGCCTGGAAGGATGTGTTAAGACATGCCGAAATCCATTAATCGGGTTGTTGGTGGCCAATTAAATTAATGTAAAATACCTACACTTTTCTGGCTTATTAAATGCGAGTCTGTGGTCCGAACCCTAATTCAGAGGTCTAGCACCATACGAAATGTGAGAAAATATTTCTCAAGGCGACTTCCTCTCAGCAGACTTTAGGCAAAATCATCGAAAGTAAAATAAAATTGCCGTGAAAAGTTTCTTATAAAATCTGTTGTTCGGGGTCAGCTAAGAAATGCAAGTCTTCCGAAACTCATGGATTAAATTAACACACATAACATGGGTAGTGTACGAAGCTAGGTTGTAATCCTGACTAAAGGGTTAGAATTTGCCTGCTTTACTATTATAATTATCGTTTGAAAACCCTATTCATTAAACCATTGAAAATGAAAAGGATTAAAAAAACCGAAACGCTTGCAGCACACCATCCAAAAACACTTCTCCTCTTCAGCTGCTCATTCATAACTAATGCAACAGCTACGTCGTAAAGTGCTTCTCTCAATACGACAATGGAATAAAGACGCGATTAAAATCATAGCATTTACCATGACAAGGCAAGACAATAAAGAAATCAAATCGAAAATCAAACAGCCAAAGTTCAACAAAAAGACACACAAAAAACGGGGGGGTGGTGGAGGACAAAAAATTATAATCCTGCTTCTCTCGAACAGAATCATTTCAAAAGAAAGGACGAGGAGCAAATAAAGGAAATATCTTAAAAGACTCGCGTTAAAGTGGAAAAAGAAACTTCTACTGCAAGTAACGAAGTGCTTAAAGATTTCTTTACTCTTTTTTTTATTTTTTTTTTGTCAAAATCATTTTCAATTTGTGTGTAGAAGAGTAAAAATTACAAAAACAAAAAAAAAAATGATTTTTTGTGTTTAAGAACTGTGAGAATTTTCACAGATTAATTGCAACTGTTGTGTGAAAAGTTTTCATTT
>QOCX01000525.1:52773-82306 GCA_005959815.1 Sarcophaga bullata
AGAATAGAATTTTAATTTTTTTTTTATTTTTTTTTTAATGTTTGTTATTAATTTTTTTCTATAAGTTTTTATTGTTTAAACAAATTTTAATTAAATTTCACACCTGAATAGTGAAAAATTATTATTTAAAGTCTAGTCTACTACTACTGCTTATTAAAGCCCTGTGTGCTTCGCTAACCCCCATTATAGTCTGTTAATTGCAGCCAAAGTTTATGGAGTTTATGGAAAAAAATTCTGTTGCCTTCCATAGGAAGTACTTCTTGTAGTGTCTTAAGGTATTAAGGCACTTCAAAGCCCCATTCAACACTTGAAAAATATGTTGGTGCCAGCAAACATCGCACTGAAGTTTTATACCTAGAACATCTTAAATTTTTGGTATCATCCACCAACAGATAACATAATCTGTTCATAGGAAATCTACCACGCCCAATTACTTTTGTTTATTCGAGTCAATGCTCAAAGATGGTCTAGTTTTTATTGCCTATTGCATTAGCCTGTGGCCTATCAAGCACTATCTGAAATGAAAATTTTCTATTTCAAAACATAGACACGACAATCGGTCAGTTGCTGACTAATACCAAAAATAAGCTTTAAACTCTCTTATTTAATTAATCATTACAATCCTTTGATTAGGATTACAACCTAGCTTCTTATGCCACGCATGTTGAGTGTGTTAATTTTATCCACGAGTGCCATGGGATTTACAGTCTTATGTCGTTGCCGAGCGATAGATTTATTGAGAAACTTTTCATGGCAATTTTATTTACTCACTGAGTTGTTGCAGAAGAACAAATTATTTTTTCGTGTTTTGTTTTTGGTTTGAGATGTTAGAACTTGCGTTTGAACCATGGACTCTCGTCCTAAAAGACAATACTCGACCTACTAGACAACGACGACTCTCAACTTCACTTTTTATTAATTCGATAGGCGTTTGGCATTCAAAAGCTTGTATACTATCACCTTTAATGGCTTAAGTTTACTACAAGTTTACTAGTGAGATTTCCTCCCCACAATTAAGAACTATTTGGCCTTGCGTTGACCGACATAGTTGTCCTGTATGATAAGCGAATATGCTCTCCTCCCAGTTTTCTTTTGTCATTTTTTAATCAAGCGCACAGAATAGCTCAGGATCTATCAGGAGTGATCGTCATTTCAATTACCCGATAGTTCTCATATTCAGGAACCTAACCTATTCTAATGATGTTGGAGTTCCCTAACGAATCAAAAAGCCTTAAACACTCACATGCCATTTTCTTCAATTGAAAAGCTTTAAAAACTTCTTGACTACCTGGAAGCATACAGAACCTGCTATATTCTCTGCCACGTATTCAAATGGCATGGATTTTCATCTTCGAAATTGCCTAGAATACATTGTTGGGAATCGCTGCCGTCCTCTCATCCTCCAGTTTACATTCATTTGTAACCATATTCGATTCCTAATTGATAATCACAGTTTTCCAAAGAATGGTTCACAGTAATTTAAGAAAATCTTTCCCTTTATTATTATGTCAGCTAATCCTGCATTTCATTGCCCCTATAGCACTAATGGCGAGGAACCCAACTGGCGCGATGGTGCGATGTTAAAGTTTCCTAACGTGCCAAGAAGATCTAAATACACCTGCACAATTTTCGTGGCCATCATTAAAGGGTATTAAGAGTCTCTTTACTATTCAAAAAGTATTCCCTCGCATGTATCCAATGCCACGGATTTCCATTTTTATAATTTCCAAGTGTACGTCCATTGTAATTGCCTTTGTTCTACTATTTCTCAGCATAGATTCGTCATTATATCATGCCTTAAAGCTCGACTCAAAGTCGATAGTGTGAGTGAGTTCTCCAGTCTTTACGGGAATCACAATCCAAACACTTGCTTATGTGTTAACAAATTAAGCCTGCAAACTAACAAACAAACAAACATTCCTTTGTATCGATTGTACATGTTTTTATCGATTAATATTTAATAAATCATATAAAAAACAACAACAACAACTGTAATAATGATAAATAAATTCAAAAACAATTTAATAATAAGCCATAATCATATTAATTTAAACCAAAGCAATAACAACAAAAAACAAAACAAGAAAAAAAAATGAAACTCTTAAATACACAAACCCAAACCCTGGCTATATTTTTATTGACTGTTTGAATTAGTCAGTCTATCACTGATGCATTCAGTCTGTCAGTTGTTTTGGCTCATTGGCTGGCAATAATCAATTGATGCGGTCGGTGGTAATCGGTATCATCATCATCACCAGTTTTCCCAATGAATTTCCATAAATACATACATACTCTCTGGTATTTTATTTTATTTTTCGATTATTATTTAAACAAATTACCAATACATCCATCCATCGTATATGTTGTATTGGTGTTTGCATATGTATATCATATTCAAATGTTGTCATGAACACAATCGTTTTTATGAAATTATCGATAAGTTTTAAAAGCATTTCATTGCACTTCAATTCAATTCAATTCAATTTAATTTGTTGGTCAAACAGCATATTCCACAATAGCTTTTTAGATAAGCTAAGGCAGGTCAGAGAACATGAGCAACATAGAGGGCAGGGCAGAGCAGATTATTTAATTACCATCATCATCATAAATTATCATGATTATCACTGTCACACGCATCAGCATTATGAAATTCAATTGCATTTCAATGTGGATTTCAATTGTTTGCAAGCCAAAGAAATCGAAAAGTTATTGAAAGGCATTAAAATTTTTTTATAAAGTCACCGCTGTTTACTAGTAGATATTGGGTTGGCTTATTAGACAAGAGGTAAGGGTTCTAACCCCAGCTGAGCCATCTTGAAACCGAAATATGAAGAGAAATATTTCTTCTGGCGACTGGAAGGTGTTTTCCGGTCATTCGGAGTTGACGTTTTAAACTGTAGGTTTCTATAAAAATTAACACACACAGCATGGGTGGTGTGAGAAGCTGCCAGAAGGCAGCTAAGAGAAGAAGGCGTCCAAAAAAATATATTTTCATACTTTGTTTTGTTTAAAATGTTGAGCTAGGGTTCAAATCCTACGGGCTCTCGTCTAAAAAGCCGCGTCTACTAGTCTACGGTGACTTCATTCATCGGAGGTATATTGCTAGGCTCTGCCTGACTGATCACAATAAGCCATACACCATACCTCTGCCTTGGTGGAATGCATGCCGAAGGTCCTGGCATTTTTTTAAATGACTGATGCAGGAGCTGTCATTCCCTGGGTCTCTATCGGAGTTACTATATCCATGTCCTTTACAATACATTTCCGATTGTGAATTTTTATTTCAAGATTGAATGGATTTCTAATCATTCTTCCCTCTTATAATTCAATCAACTAGGAGTTGGCCTCATTACCAAATTATCTGTGTGACTTACTGAATTGAATTATTTTACAATAATTGTCTACCCTCCTTCCCTCCCTTCTTAAATTTGTTCACATTGTCCGTGTGTTAAACCAATTGCCAGCCAACTCAGTTCAATTCAATTCAATTTCAATTGTTTGTCAATTATTGTCGAATAAATTATTGAAAATTATTCCAAAAAATTTAAACAAAAAGTAAATTTGTGTGCCACAAACAAATACGTACAAAAAAGTGTATTGATTAAATGCGTAAAAGTATACGTTTGTCTGTCTGTTTGTGCTCTGTGTTGGTTTGTTTTTTCTGGTCACATAGAGGCGTTAATTTTCTGGCCACAAACGTGTTTATTTTCTAGACAAAATCTCGCACATTGTATATCCGCTTCCGTATTAAAAACCAACGCATAACGGAACATCAAAAACAAATATGGATGCTCTCTCTACCTCTCTCTCTCTCCCTGTCTCTTCTATATTTCCACACACAACTGACTCCTCCAACACATGCATTCATAAATACCTGCCTGCATATTTATAGTTAATGATGTGATGCACACACACAATACCCAGTAAACATTTTGGCTTGCGTTTAAAATATACAAAAAATTATGATGCGATAAATCGATAAAGTTATTGTAATTTTTTTCATATTTCGGTAATCAAAAAGAATTTCTTTAAAGGTTTGATAGTTAAAAATAAAGCAATCTTGACACCGTAATCTAGTAGAGCTCGTGATTTATACGACAGAGAGTGAAAGAAATAAAACAAATAAACAAAAAGTTATGCGAAGATAATTTCCCATCTACCACTGTAAACCCATTCAAAAACATCGGGGAAGCTAAATGCATGCTCCCTTCATGGAGTTAACACTTTAAGAAACCTTCTCTCTCCCCCTATAAAAGCCTTCTATTTATCTCCACATAGGCGGAAGAAATCGGGCAGTGATCTATCCCAGATTACAGCCAGCGACCTGACATCGAAATTTTCGGTAAGGAATCCAATTACCAGTACACTTTGGAGATATTAAGTCTCGACAGTGAGACAGCAATTCTACTGAACTACGGAACAACTCAAGCTATCCTCCCAGAGCCTCTTATCTCACTCCCGAACCTATATTGCCATTACTTTATAGCCGCAGCAGATTGGAGAATTTTAACTGAGTTTGAACCCAATCTAGCAAGTTCGAGAACCTTCACGTTCCGGCCTAAACCCTTTTATTGAGTTTTTACGGTAACGTACTACACACGACTTACACAAAAGCGATCCAATTACAATAATATCCGCTTGACAGTCAATAAAAAATCACAAAGCGAGGTCAAAAGCACTTTCAAGTGCTATTTCTAACACCTGCATTCTTTCAGGTCCACAATCAAGCAGTCGTGATTTAAATCGCAAAGAATTGTCGACTGTGTTTACCAAACAGAATAATTCTCGTATATCTCTGTCTCACAAAGGTCTTTTAGGCTGCAAACCATCAGTCTCATCTAATTACTTCACATTTTAATATCAAACAATGTAGAAAATCCAATACATGGCAAGTTCTAGAATAATTGGGTTGCCATCTGTGCCGTTATTTAGATAACATACCCGCTGCCAACTTTTAGTGGGTGTAGTGGTAAGGAACTTAAATCATTGAGTCTTACTTTTTTTAATAGTTTGTGCTACTTTACGTCCCTCGAACAACTGCAGAGCGGTCCGAGTTCTTCCTGGGCTTAGTATTATTATGAGATTGAAGAAATTATTAAATTTTTTCAAATTCGAAAACCAGTTTACCAAGCCGCCTCACTGAGTATTAAATGTTCAGGAACCGTGTACGTTCCATTTCTGGACACTTTTTTTGGTAAAAATTTTCTAAAAAAATACTGCACGACTTGGTAGGGGTAGGTGCTTGATTTGTCCACCGGCACCTTTTCGAATTAAAGTCAGGATTAAATGCTGTTTAGCATACAAAATGATTGCTGGCTTGTACCTGAATCCCTGTAAAGGAGATTAAAATAGTGGTTGCGGTGGTAGGGACAGTGGTAGGCAGTGTGGTAATCCCACATCAATATGCATCAAATTATTTAATATTTTTGCATATCATTGTAGTGAGTAGTAGTATATGCATGCTTGTATGTATGTATGTGTATGCATGTACCACACAAATTGCTTGCCACATTGTGTCTATTTGTATAAATTAATGCGAATAAGTGACTGTTTCGTGAGTTTATTTCGAATATTTCGCACTAAAAACAACAACAACAAAAAAAGAAGGCAAACAAATGAATTTTTTTTTTGAAATTTAATTTTCATTAAATCACACACGGTCCCCCCGGTATTCATGCAATATTGTGTTCAGAATTATGGTTGGAATATGAATGAACACAGCATGAATGAATATGAGTGTCAATATTTATTTAACTGAGTTGGTTTGGTTGGTTGGTTGATTGGTAAAATGTATGCTGGTGTGTATGTATGTATGTATGTGTGTGTTGCATAATTTATATTTAATTTTGCAAAATTGACTTTATATTGGCGGTACATACACACACACTCACCCATAATGAACCCAAAATAGTAAACAAACTGGCAACCAATAATTGTTTAAATAGAATTAAAAAATTAATGACAAACACACACACACACACACACACACACACGGAAATAAAGAAGTTTTTAATTTAATTAATAAAACAACAACAAAAACAAATAAACAATCAAAAAAATTAAAAACAAATTTTTTCCTTTGACTTGCTTTTGTTGCAGCAACTAACACAGCAGCTCATGCAGAAATGAATTGTGATGAAAGAAGGGGCCTATCACAAGCAAACCAAGCAGAAAATAAAGCGCGAAATCCTTGTAAATTTACTGGCGCAGAAAACACATGAAGAAAATTAGCCTGCCATAGCAAAAGGCATAAGGGGAACCCTTTTGCCACGTTAAGGTAAGTGGAACTCTTTCTTTACTTTTTCTTTTTATGGCCTTAACCACCCCCAAAATTGTTCAAAGCTGTTGTGCTAAACACGTATAACAGCCATAATAAAAACGCTAAAAACAGTATCAAATGGGCAATAAAAAATTTAAAATCCTTTTTAAAAAGAAAAAAGTTTTGCTGAAAATTACTTTTCTTTGTCTAAGACATTAGCTGGCATTATTGGTCTGGTCTGTCTTAGCGTATCGAATAAAATCATTACAATTGTGTTTGCTTGCTCGCTCGCCTCTGCCATACGCACGTTTAAACTTGCCACACTTGGGGTACGTTTTTCTTTAAAAATTTTAAAAATCCTGATGTAACTTCTGCCTGATTTCATATCTAATGATGCAATCAACAATAACAAATCCATCGATTTAAATTGAATACAACAACAATACCAACAAAACAAAACAAAACCACAATCCCACAAGGAAAGAAATCTTTCCCCAAAAAAACAGGGGGGCGAATTTTCACACTTGCCCAGCAATTTTAAATTTAAAGGGAAATGTAAGGTCTTAGAGCTCTAAACGAATTTCAAAAGCTCTACAAATTGAATTTTTGGTTTTAATTTTATAAACGATAAAGCAGGTCTGTCGCAAACTTAATTCATGTCGTAATCATCAAGTAAAACTAACGAATCTGCGTATCCAAAAACCTATGGCAGCCAATTAAAACAATTTCAGGGGCCATCGGTGGTCCACTTCAGTTGCAACGTGTTAACAAGAGATGTCACAAGTGAAAAATCCCTTTTTGGGAACAGTACCTTCAAACCTAAAATCTTTTTAGTGAAAGCGAGAGCTTTTCAAAGCGTTTTTACGAACACGATAATTGGCTTGATGAGACTGAGGCTGTCAACCAATTATACGGAAGTAATTCACATTTGCCGATAAGCTTTACCTAAACTAGAAGGTGCATCAGTCACTAAAGTCTGGTAGATAGTGTGTTAGCTTATTAGACGCAAAGCCGCGGTTCAAACCAGCAGATTTTTGGCAAAAACGCCGAGAGCAAATAAAGTTGCCGTGAAAAGTTTCTTAAAAATCTGTCGTTGGGAGTCGACTTTAAACTGTAGGCCCTGCCACACTCATGTATAAAATTAACACGCACAATATAAGTGGTGTGTGAAATGTTGTATTGACCTGACTGAAACGTTGTAATGACCAATTATGTATTCTGTAAAACGCTCTTTTACTGCGCTCCCTTATATGATATGAATTTAAAGTTCCAACGCGACATGGGCGGCTCAACATAAGTCCCCTATGGCGGATCGTATACCTAAGTCCTAATCAGTGTAGTTTAATGGGTTAGCGAACCTTACGTCTTTTATAGTCAATCGTTTATTGCGCAGATAGGATTATAGGGCAACCGACCTACAAGTAACGAACTCATGTTCTCGTTAAACAAACGTGCCAGGAATTTAAAAAGAAAAAAATTAAAAAAAAATTTTTTTTTTAAACAAAAAATACCAACCCAAGGAAAAAATAAAGCAAAGGATAGGATTCATATGTACACACTATTAACCACACGTATGAGGAAGGGAGGGAGGGAGGGAGTATAACTCCTTCTTAATGTGCTGAAACTTAATTCGCAAGAATCCAATAATATTCGCATTACAAAATGCAGAATATTTCACGCAATAATTTATAAAAAAAAGTAAATAAAAAATTCCCACCCCTCGATCAGTAAAAAAAAAAAAAAAATTTGAAACTCATCACCTTGTAAGTGTGTTATGAAACGTTTTTCGATTTTCTTTTTTTTTTTCTTTTTTTTCGCGTATCAAAAGTCAAAATATTGTATCTTTGAACCAACCAGCCAAATAAGCAACACCTTCTTTCCTTTTCTTCCATTTTCTTTTTGTTGCTTTAAATCCTTTCCTTTCCTTGGCATTCTGTTCTCTCTCTCTGTTCGTGCTGTTGTTCGTATTCGTATCCTTATTTTATATTCAATGTTTCGTTTGTACACGTTTATACATTTTAAAATAAATCCCTGCAGGCTTTTGACTTTTAACTCTTCTTTCTTTAGCCATTTTCCCTTTTTTTTGTAATCCTCTCATGGGTGGCAGTCGGTCTGGTTGCCTTTTGTTGTATTATTAACGGCTTGACTTCTCGTTACGTTACTCCACAGTGCAACAGCAACAAAAAAAAAAAAAACGCTTTCAAGTTTTATTTTTTATGAGCCGCCAATTTACATGCACGTTTAAGGAGGATAATGTAAAAAAAAGGATACGAAGGTTTACTCTCCTTTAAATGCTTATTTTGTTACTCGAATTAGTAATGAATGTCCTGGTGGATTTGTTTTTGCAGTTGTACTGTGTTGATTTTTTAGTTCGTAAATGTTAAATTATATTGGCCCTTCTTAAGCGGAATCGCGGAAAGATCTTCTTATTCGCTTCAATAAATTTTTACTACCCTTACCTACTGAATATGCGTATGGCAGATTCGCGAATTATGGAGATATTCACCGAAATACCTCTGAACTTCCACAAACATTGGGATCAATGTATACCAAACTAGAGAGAAAATAAGACTCAACATGGTTAGGTTATGTCCGGTGGCGGACTCTCCTTGAATGGTGAAAGCCATTTGTGATACCACAAATCAGTTATTTTGAAGAGCTCAGTCAAAGATGATAGAAAACTTAAATTCAAGAACCACATTCTGTTTATGGCAAAAGACTGCCCCCACTCCTACCCTCGAATGATTTCGACAGTATCCCAAGTCTATCAACATGCCTTACATGAGAACCGTAATAGTGCAAGTTAAGGAAAGAAAATAACCAGTTCTCTTCTTAATCATATCAGTCTAGCACATCATAGAAATATTGCACTCACCCTCATCTAAGCGCTATGAAAAATCGGAGATTTTGAGCTGCTATTCCCATTTTCGACGATATCCGTGTGTTCTGAACTCATATAAGAGTTACCTTTGAATGACCAGACATTTCAGTGAGAAATCCCCAGCATTGCATTCATGGACGCGAATGGAATCTCCATGTAAATTAAAAGATTGTTAGGGGAAATCTAATCAACAACATGGCCTATGTCTGGAAAACACTGTTGTAGTCAGTCAAGCCTACACGAAAGCATAATTTTAAAAACTCTCCTGGAGCCATTGGTGTATACTTCGAGGGCTCCACTGGACACCTCTAGATTATTAGGCAATTAATTGCTAGTTAGAATCCTAAAATCGAATCTCCTATCGGGAATATTATAAGAAACTATGTAAGCGCTCGGAATGTTTATAAAGAAGATGTTGGCAACCCTATTATTCATATCACTGAAAGCAAAGCGAAATGAAAAAGTAAGATAAAGGAGATGCTTTGTAATGATTTTAAACACTATGCGCTTCTTTTCTTAAGCTATTCAACTAACCGCTTCTAGTACACCTAATTATACGAATTTTTCGCGTGTATAAAAGAACTCTTTTTGATCCTGTATTTGGTTAAAGTCCATTAAAGCACAGCAAAAGTGTGGAAATTCATGTTCCCCTTTTAATCCATTTGTTCTGTGCACCCTTCTATTAGAAATTGTCTTTCTTGGTCCGTAGACAAAATCCAAATAAAAGCCAATTGGTTGGCTTGGAGTAAAATTCGAGAGAGGTCCCTATTTCAATGATCGTAAGTGCTCCAAGTAGTCTCATAATTTTCCAAAATTTCACTTAAAAATATATCCACACGCTTATTAAGTATCATGAGAGAGATTTTCAGATTATTTTTCTTACGTTTTCCACTGAATGGTTTTGTTTTTTTTTTTTTGTTGTTGCGTTTAATTAAAGTCAGTTTATCTTTACCTGTAAAATATATACTCACTAGCTATCAGGCACGCTCGCATTTATGCTCTTTTAATATGACATTAACTGTCATCTTAACTGCCTCAAAATAAACATACGCACACACACACACACGCACACATTACACAATCCATATTCATATGTGAGTAAAATACTCACATATTTGAGTAAATTTTACTTCCTTCTTTTTCCTGTTTTTTGGGGCATAAAAGCGATAAAATTTATGTGATGATGATGATTCTATTATTATTTACACTTACACTTACTAAAGGCACCACGTATGTATATATGTATGTATGTTTGTGTGTGTGTGTGAGTATTTTACATGTGTATTAATTTTTATACGGTTTGTTGAATATTATTTATGGCAGCCCGCGCCAGGACAGTATCGTTAAGGAAGACAAGCATTTTTATTCGTATTTGAATGGCTTTTTTTTTTTTTTTTTGGTAAGATTGTGTAAAGAAAAGAATTTTTTGTTTTTGTTTTGCTCTGACACGGTTATCACTGGCTAAAAGGAAATCCAGGATGTACAAAAAAAACACTCACACTCAAACACATGATTAAATACAACACTTTTGCATGTTTATTTAACGTTTATATATGAGAAATACTTCCGCAGCCAGTAATGTAAGAGAGTGTGTTGTAAAAATGGAATTTCAAAATTAAAATACGTACCCCTGTTCCCTTTTAATCAATTACCCGCCAGACAGAGTTGACAAATCCTGGACTGAGAAGGAATTTTGCTTCATTGTCAGACATACTTGACATAAATTCTATGGATAGCTTATCAATCAAACATTTTAACTGGATCATAGCGACATCTCTCTCTACTACTTTATTTGTTCTGCCAAGTCATTCAGAAATGGGTAGGCTTCGTAAAGTATCACAACGGGGTGCTATATGAGCTCAAGTAGCATTTGATTTCAACAAAAGTTGCTATTTCCTCCTATACTATAGCAGTAAAGCCAATGCCTGCTCAGTTGCTACTCTGTCTTGTTCCCTGGCTCCGTCTTGTTAGCCCTGATAACGATAGGGCCAATTAGTTCCCTGGAATTCATATGATTCGAGCAACTCATTCATCAATTTGCTATTTGCTGAAGTGATATGGCCGTACTCTAGTAGGTAGTCTATTGGCGTATTGAACGTGAGTTCATGGTTCATACCCCACCTCAGATATCTCGAACAACTTGAATGTGAATAATATTTCTTTCAACGGTTTCCTCTCTGCACTCTTCTGACAAAAAATTAAACTTTGAGGCAAAAATAAAATTGACAAAAAAAAGCTGCTCAAAATTCTGTAGTTCAGAGTCGACATTAAACAGTAAGTTCCTCCGCCACTCTTGAATAAAATTAACACCCACAACATGGGTGGTGTGAGAAGCTATGTAGTAATCCTTACTAGGTTGTTATCCTGACTAGAGTATTGTAATAAACAATTAAGTAATTTAAGTAAGATATCCTTGATAACTTGTTTTTATTATGACAATAAGAATTCATTATTTTTAAGTTCTGCAAACTGGTTCTTAAACGTTTTGAGTGTGGCATCGTTTGTGGCATCGTTTAACGTCTTGGGGTTTTATGCTTCACTGACACCAACAACGAGTACACAACATCATTATCATTCTCTCAATCTTCATTGTATTACCAGCGATGGTAGAGTAAATAAATACACCAGATAAGGTATAAATAAATACAACAACAACAATAATTCTTCACACGTTTATTATCCTCTTCTTTTTTTTTTTGCTACGGCATTAAAGATATTTCCTTGTAACGAGAGAGGAAAGAACAAACCAACTGGAAATGGTTGAATGAAATCCTCACACATCATTAATCATTTGTGTGTGTTAGCGCGTTTGTGTGTGTATGTATGAATAACGATTATTTTTATTTATCGATATACGATATAAGTATTGTGTTGTATACCAAGAAAAAAGGGGAATGGATGGAGTACCCTTTAAATATGCCACAAAAAAATTAAAAAAAAAATAAAAACAGAAACCACCAGTTATAATAACTATTTAGAGAAATCCAGAAAGAAGAGAAGCAGAAAGGGAAGGAAAGCAATTGTAAAATTGTTTGTTATTTACGTTTGGCAAAATTTAATTAGAAAAACCAATAAAACTAACATAATATTTGCATATTATTGGTGAGTTTACATGCTGAAAATGCAGCACTTTCTGCGTTGTTGTTTAATGTGCGTTGTTAGGATCACGGGAGCGTATGAAAAACATGGTTTAGTTTAGTTTTATGCTTCATAAACTAAATGCCCTCAAAAACAACAATTTGTTTAGAGCCTTTCAGGCTTTATAACCAACTCTGTTGACTACCATAGACAGAGCCCCGAAACGAGAAGGGAAAAGAGAAATTTTAAAATCACACTTAAATCCCTCACTGTGATTAGTTTTAATTGTTGCTGGTCTGTGGTCATCGTATATTTTATTTAAATATACCAGACAGACGGTTACACTGTTACACATATAAACATAAATATGTACGCACATACGCAAATGATTTGGAATAAATTTTCTAAAACATTCAAATGACACACAGGCATACACAATCGTGTAGATTTTTATGGTGACTGTGAATAAACAGCACAAACTTAATAAAATAAATACAATAAGGTGTAGTAAAAAGGTATTCAGTAGGTTTTCCGGTGTAGATTCCCGACCTTCTTTTGGATCGAACACTTCACCAAAAAAAATATTCGCTGTAGTCATGCAAACACAATGCAAACAATTGTTTTGAGGTTTAGACCAGGGTGGAGATAGTAGAGCTTCCAACCAGTCATTAACTCTTTAGCAATTCATAGGAATATGTTCGATTTTCACAAGCTTCTATTGCATTGAATACTTTACCCACAAAATTATTCGCCATAAACAGGAACAGAAAACAGCAAACAATTGCTTTGAGGCTTAATTTTGAGGCTTAGACGGTATAGTGGAGCTTCAAACCACTAACACTAACTCATTATCAAATCATAGGGATATCAGTTCTCTTCTAGGCTTACATAATTACTACAACCTACTCATCTCTAAGACAGGAACAGAGCGCAAACAATTGTTTTTAGGGGTAGGCCAGAGTGGAGATAGCGTAGCTTCAAACCAGCCACTAATTCTTTATCAACTCATAGGGAGATCATAATTGGCCATTACAATCCTTCAGTCTTAGCTTCTCACACCACTTCTGTTGTATCATATAATTTTGATGGTGACGACATTGTTTCGCTAGCTTCTGAAAAAGAAAAAAAATTTCTTTTACGCAATTATCCGCTTTCGTCCCACTGTGTCATACTGAGCTGCCTAATGTTCTATGCAAAATTCTACAAACAAATTTAACTCAAAAAGCCAACAAACGCAAGAGAAAAATTTGCATGTTGCCAGTTCCAAATGAAGCTGACCCCACTGCACCTCATTTACTCTGTCGTTGAATACAGGGCGGCCAATATAATGCAATAAAAAAATTTATTTTTGGCCAATACAAAATGCATTCTCTAGGAATTTTAAGGATTAAAAGTAATTTATAAACGTTTTCCATTTCAATTGATTTAATGATCACAAACAGGAAAACCAAAAGCAAAAATAACAGCCACAGAGACAGAAGCCAGAGAAGAGCATCATCGTTTTGCAATGCTTATAACCAAGGGTCAGGGCAGGACTAGTCTCTGCATTGACTATAGAAGCTGGAGGAGATTAAATGAAATCGAAATAAACGATTTTTAATGGTTTTTAAATCCATAAAATGGCTAACACAGTTACAGTAACTCACTCACACTCTCTCTCTCTCTCTCGCTCTGTGAGTGCAGTGGTGCCAATGTATGGCTTTAATGAACATTTTAGTTACACATTAGCCCCCCTTACCTTGTTCGTTCACTACTATTCCTAACGAGTATTTAAATGTGTGTGCAGGCACAGTAGTTAAGGCTTAATGTGCGTATGTTTTCATTCCAAAAGAGACAGAGAATGGGAGAGCGAGTAAGCCAATGGGCAAAAGAGAACATCCAAGGCACACAGTGGCAAAAACGAGGTCATTAATTATTTTCACTAAATCTGTGTGAGATAAGCGGTAACGGCGGCGGCATCGTTTAAATATTTTCCATATGACAGTGCCAATATGTGTGTATGTGTGTGTCAGTTTGTGTACATTTAACCACCAGTTGTTGCTGTGGAATCCATTTCCCAAACTTCCATTTGAGTAAGCTAATGAGTGTTGCGTTTGCCAGCCAGATCTCTTACCTAATGAGTTAAAAATTTAACCCCATTGCCGCCCTTACCCTCGTATAATTATTGCCTAACGAAAGACAAACATTCCCGCATCCTTTACATCCACTGAAAACCAACCATCATTATCTGTGGCGGTCGTATTTTCTATATGAGAACGTATGCCCGCACAAGTGTGTGTGTCTAGCTATCTATCTATCGGAGTGTGAGTATTAGTATATAATGACCATAAAGAGATATTTTACATGAGGCAGACGATTAATTAATCTTCAAGGACTATACACTTTGCTCCATTACATACATAACCTCTCTTACTCGCTCTTATTTGTCCTCATCGTCCTCCCTTTCTCCCTCTGCATCTTTCTTTCTATTACTAAATTAAGGGGTTTTCATATTTATTTTCTCATTATGAAAATTTATAGACATGCGAGCAAGCCAGCAAGCAATTCTCCTCGTCCTTATGTTGCGTACAGTTCTGTAATACTTTGCCTGAAGGAGACATAGGGCTTTAATAGGCAAAAGGGAAGAGGCAAATGTTTGTATGTAAACGATGTGTAAAAATATGTTTTAAATATCGATTATGCTTGGAAACACTTAAAAATTAATCAATAATTCTATTTCTGTAAATACTTATGGAATTTTTAAATTTTTTTGATTATGGTTTGTATGTTAGGTATGCCACACACTTTGAAAGGCAATTGATAACGTTGCTTAACGACCACCTCGCATGATCAAATAACAGGTCAGCTTTTTGGTGCTCCTGCTACAACATGGAGGATAACTTACTCATGGATTGATGTCAGACAATCGTATTCGCACTTTATTTATTAGTCAAAATAATAGTAGAAATACACTCTTGATCTTTAACTCACTTCATACCCTGCTCGTTTCGGTAATTTGGAATCCTACATCACTCCTATCTTGACTTTCATCCTTTAGATTTCACTACGAGCTGTGCAACATTATATTTGTTGGTACAAAAAAAATCTACCGATTCGGGATACTTATCTTATGCTATTCTGTAAGAATCGAGATTTTTATGTTATGCTATTCTGTTCTATTCTATAAAAATCAAGATTCTTATCTCATGATCTTCTATAAGAATCAAGATTCTTATCTCATGATATTCTATAAGAATCAAGATTCTTATCTCATGATCTTCTATAAGAATCAAGATTCTTATCGCATGATCTTCTATAAGAATCAAGATTCTTATCTCATGATCTTCTATAAGAATCAAGATTCTTATCTCATGATATTCTATAAGAATCAAGATTCTTATCTCATGACATTCTATAAGAATCAAGATTCTTATCTCATGATATTCTATAAGAATCAAGATTCTTATCTCATGATATTCTATAAAAAACAAGATTCTTATCTCATGATATTCTATAAGAATCTCAATTCTTATCTCATGATATTCTATAAGAATCTGCATTCTTATCTCATGCTATTCTATAAGAATCTACAATTCTTATCTCATGCTATTCTATAGAAATCTCAATTCTTATCTCATGCTATTCTATAAGAATCTCAAATCTCACATTTTTTAGCTATAAGAATCTCAAATCTCACATTTTTTAGCAATGTTAGGTTAGGTTTAAGTGACTGCCTCTTCTTAAGGAGCATAGTTTACTTAGGTTCTGAAAGATCTTGTTTTAGTGTCAATTACATAGTAAAACTCCTTCTTCGTACGTCTTAGCCATTCTGAGAGTTGAATTGAATTGATATGAGTTCTATTCAAATCGTCTTTGAATAGGCACGTCCATTCAGTAAGTTCTGGATGCGCAAGAATTCTTCTTCTTAGGGATCCAAGTTCTGGAGGAATACAAAGAGGATCTTTTGTGGTCTCCTGTCGTTATTCAACTTCAAGAGAGGCAGTTGTGAAGAGAGGTAGTTGTGAGGTATTTAAAGTCACCGAGCATATGTATTCTGCGGCCAGTGCTCCGTTGTAACTATTGTAAATTGTCTAAGATGATGTGCAGCCTGGTTTAATGCATATTGTCTTCTACACATATCCGTATCGGGCCAGATCTGCTAGGTTTCTCTGCAACTAGGTTTATTACTTTCTTTGAAATTGAATGAAGTTTAAGTACGAACATTTGTTTGCTTCTCTTTAAGGGAATGCCAATCTCATTCATATGTTTTGAAACGCTGCAGGTTTGCTGCCTTTAGTTTCCTCGTATCCAGGAACCCATACGAATCAAGAAAGCTTGAGAATCTGAATCGAAGACCTTTAAAGCCTATACGTTTTCATCACCCCAGAAGAAACTTTTTTCCTTTTTTTTAAATGGGAAAATTCACCTTTTTGAAGGCATTTGACGGTGGACGATTGGTGGAACTAATAGTGTCTCCCCTTCCTTTAATAAAATGACACTGTGTGGGTAAGTTTTTGTTTTCGTTTTAATGACCCACATTAATAATGATGTTAACTTTTCTGTTTTGTTTTCCTTCCTTCATTTCTATTGTTTTTTGCTTTATGTTTCGTTTATATTTCATTTATTTAATCTGGAATTTGATTTTGTTTAACCATTTCCTCTTAATCCTTAACAAATGACACAAACAGCAGCAGCAACAATAGCAAGAACAACAACTTAATTTCCTAACAAAATAGAAAATAAAACGTTTCTCAAGAACATTTATTTTTATTACCGACTGTCCGAATGACTTGACTTGACTGCTGGCTGACATTCATTTCTATTTGTTCGTTCACATGTTGTTTATTAACGAAAATCCTTTTGTCCGTCTGTCTGTCCATCTCTCTATCTCTTTGTTAGTATCCTTCACCGTTGTATATCCCTTTTATATATGAGAGCGAATGTTGTGTGTGTCAGTGTATGTATGTTTGAGTTTAATGTGTCATGATAGTAATTCCATACGTTGTCATTAACAAACATTAAATCCGTTTAAAACCAAAAGAAATTTACCCTCTGTCCCCTTTAGCACTTTACCCCCACCCACCCCGTGAGTCAGTGTGTATTTCAAAGATGAAATATCATTGACTTGACCATCATCATACTCGTAAACTTCTAAAGGACTTCTCTGAGATTTAAAAGACAGTCGTCGTCAACAGAGCATCGATAGGAAGGAAGGAAGTTGTAAAAGAAAAGGTCAGTGTTCATGGGAAAAAAGAAATCAAAATTGTTTTAAATCGCAGTCATTGTCATCATCATAATCATTGACAGACAATATCATCAATTGTGGGATTTATTTAATAACGAGTTATCCGTTTATTGATTTGAAAGGGTCCTTCATTAAGCACTAACTGTCTTTAAATTTAAAAAAGTGAGTGTGTGAGATTCATCATGTTTTTTTTTATTCTTTTAAAAGATCTTTTGATGCCAATATGTGTGGAACAAAACATTGTTTATGTGCATCTAGCGATATAAGAAAATCCTACGAGAACGTCTAATGCACGATAATGGTTGTACAGCCGATCTGTACCTCCACGTAAGATGGCCATGCCCTCAAATTGCTTGTTCAGAATATCCAAAGTGGCATTAGTTGTGCAGCGTCGTCCTTTTAAAACCACAAGTCGTTAATGTTGAGACCGTTCGTTGCTATTAAGAATTTTTATCTCATGCTATTGTTTAAGAATCAAGATTCTTATCTCATGCTATTCTATAAGAATTGTAATTCTTATCTCATGCATTCTATAAGGCTCAAGATTCTTATCACATGCTATTCTATAAGAATCCAGATTCGTATCTCATGCTATTGTTTAAGAATCAAGATTCTTATCTCATGCTATAGTTTAAGATTTCAGATTCTTATCTCATGCTTTTCTATAAGAATTGTAATTCTTATCTCATGCTATTCTATAAGAATTGTAATTCTTATCTCATGCTATTCTATAAGAATCAAGATTCTTATCTCATGCTATTCTATAAGAATCAAGATTCTTATCACATGCAATTCTATAAGAATCCAGATTCATATCACATGCAATTCTATAAGAATCCAGATTCATATCACATGCTATTCTATAAGAATCAAGATTCTTATCACATGCTATTCTATAAGAATCTTGATTGAATCGATATGCTCTGCGAGTATACTCCTCAACTAAGATATCCTGCATCATTGATTATTTTGTCTTTTTAGGAGACTTGGGGATGTCCCCTACTGATATATTGCATTGTAATGAAGTTTATAAAGCAGAGATCTTTAATTTTGAAACATACCTCGTATATATTTTAGCCTTGCAATTAAAAATATCGTTTAAATTTAAAATTTAAATTACGCATAGTAACCTTTCAAGATTTATTTGCAATTCCACTCACATTGTTTGGAACTTTTTCTCGGGATTTACATTGTTTACCACAAAAAAAAAACTCTGAAATTAACAAATTAACAGAAACAATTTATTTCGCGGAAAATTTTATTTCAAGACGGACGACACTTTTTGTTTGTCTTTGAAAAACAAAAAATTTTGTCAAAGGAAGTTGAAGGATGGAATGGATGGCTTGTGTAAAACGATGCAATACGCACAACAAAAAGTTTTTGTCGCTTATAATCTGTTCTTTTCCTATTCTATTTTCTTCTGTTATGACTCTTCTGCTCTTCTCCAATTGCCTTTTGGTTTCATTGTTCTCTGAGTGTTGTTTTAAAATGAGATACAAAGGATGACTAAAGGATGCCAAAGGAAAAAAGAAAGAGGAATCCAGTTAAACTTATAGGCTTTTGTTAAACTCCAACCAAACCATTGCGTCTGTTTGTGATGGTGATGATGGTGATGCTGCAAACTAGATTCTGAGACAAAATTTGCTCCATTACCTCCCAGAGATGTCATAAAAAAGAAAAAAAATTTTTTGTTTTTTTTGTTTTTTTTTTTTTGTTTTTTGTTGTTTTGCTTTAGGAAAAGTCATTTTCCTTAAGAACTCACCTGTTTTTCCTAAAATGTGCAAATAATTGTGAAGGCACTTGTCTGCCTATTGTTGGCTTTTGTTTCATTTTTTCCACGCCATTATTCCGCTGTTGTTCTGTAAGGGAAGCCATTAAATGCAATTATTATTGTGCGAAACACTTTCTTTTAAAAAGAAATTCTAGAAATAAGAGAGAATTTATTTACATTTTAAATGGCTTTTGTTTGTTTGCGTTGTTTTTTTGTTTCCACAGCAAAAGAAAACACAAAAAAAATTCTTTTGTTAGCAAAAGAAAAATTATGCCACAATCTTTCCTTTTTTTTTTTTTCCTCCTCCCTCTACCTCATTAACTCGAACTCCCACTTGGCTGCAGCAGTAATTATAAAAGATGAGTGTTTCTAGGGCATGAAGAAAATTGTTTGCAAATGAATGTCGTCAATAAAACACTAGACAGTGTCAGGCAGTCGTAAACAATTCAACGATGATAAGGCTGTCGATCACTATATAAAGCCCTTGAATTATCTGGTGTACGACTACGCAAAAACATTTTCTGTATTCTAGCGGATTCCTGTATATCATGGCCTTGTTTCTGAACGCCATCTATTCCGTTAAAGAAACGTCCACATATCTGGAGGACAGAGCAAAGCGTACATTCAAGATATAAAGACAAGCATTAGATTGCTTCTGTGGAATATCGTTCCTTACTAAATGGGTCATTACAACCCTTTAGTCAGGTATATAATCTGCTCACACCACCCACTATCACTAGCCTATACAAGCTATCCTAATCCCCTAATATCGCAAACGTTTGGTATGGCATTCCATGATTCTCTTCCTACCTAATAAAGGAAAGAAGTTTACATTGCTCCTAAATATTCGAACCTTAGTGAGTTAAGAAGCGCTCAATGCCGCGTTAAATAACTCGTTCACATGCTTTGCCTTTTCGATTCTGTGCTTGATTACAACAGCCTTGGTTTGTCATGGTTTTGAAGTGACAGAGAGGAGCTCAATTTAAGTTAAGTTTCTAACTTGTCTTTAAGCATCTCCACTTGACTGCATTAGTGATTAAATGTTGACCGTATTTACCATCCCATATACGATCAAATTCTGTATTACAACCACATCCTTTGCTGACAGTCGACTTAACCCTTTCTTTTCACCAGTAACTTGAAATGCTCAGCATTTGAAAGAATTTCCTGTGAAGAAAACCTTCTCAGATGAATGGGTCCACTGGTTTAACTAGAACCTCATGGTTTAACTAGAACCTCAAATTAATTTCACCACGCCTAAAAAAAAGAACTATTTTTTCAAGCTTAAATTGAAACAAATTTTAGATTTTCTATTTAAAATTTCGTAATCGCATGCGTTCCCTTCTCACCCACCCAACACTCCATTACACTTCAATTTCTGTTTCCATTACGAAATCATTTGCATGCGATATTTTTGTTTGTGGTCTTTGGGCAGAGAAGAGTTTCAATTTCAACACTTTTAATGTAACGTTTAACGGTTGTCTTTCTCTCTCCATACACACACACACACACGTTCGCTTACATAGTTAACTGTGTGTAGCGTTGAAATGGCGCAATGCTGGTGACAGGACACAAATTGAAATTGAAAAGTCCAGTTAGTGTTGCGTCCAACTGTGAAAATAAGGCAGCTAAGGTGGCTTAATTTTCTGTTACGAAAATAATTTTGAAATCCAATGCAAAACATCCTGCCTGTGTGTTTGTGTTGTATGTGTGTGTGGGAGAGAGAGAGAGCGAGAGAAGGATAAATGTTGTTAAATGACACCAAAAATTAGTAGATGAAGTAGTGGACAAAAAAAAAACAAATCTGTTGTAATGGAGCCTTAAGCTAAAGGAAAATCTGATAATCGTACTACTCTGGCTGTATATGGCTGATGTCGCTGCTTCCATACACTCCTACCCATCTAAAAACAACACACGTTTATTAATGGTTAATATGGTAAATGAAAGTACAGTGAGTAACATAATTTTAAAGAATATTTTGAATTAGTGACGTAGTATCTCCTTGAAGAATACAACTAACTTCACTCAAGAGTTATAAAATTCAATTTGAAGATATTTGAAGGCTGATCAGATTTAATTTGCGCACGAATTTAATTCCGAAATGGGGGAGAGTTTGTTGTATGAATCTGTCCCAAAATGTTCCAAAAATCCCTCATAAAAATCATGATAACCACGCAAGTTAAGTAAGCTCCTTATTTTAAATAAAAAAAATGTTTAGTAATGTACGCTTTTCATTTGACGACAGGCCACCCTAAATACCACAAAATAGTTCATCTGGTGTTTGATTATCTTCTAGGATAATAGGGTTGCCAATTGTTTGAAAAAAATATTTTCTTTAGAAGCTATTGCGTGTAGTCCGTTCAATCCCAAGTGATCCGATCAAGCCCCAAGTCCGTCCGACCATAACATTAATATTCATGCCTTCGAGATGAATTTTTTGAAGGGGGAATGAAACAAATTTGTCTTCTGCTGTATTCGAACTGGATATGCCTGGGTTTATAGACAAGCACCACATGCTATTACTAAAGCATTTAATCTAACTTTTTGCGATTCACTTCGGCTCCTATAGATCTTAATCTCCTCTCATATACGTCTCTCCATTTCTTTGTTATGAGAGTTATTTCTCCTCTCTTCTTTTCTTATAATATCTCTCTACGCGCTATGCGAAGTGCACAGGCGGAGATACTGATTGCTATGTTGGCCTGTAGGATGTGTTCTTCTCTGTTAAATATTCCAGGAGTCCTTGACGTATCATACATTTTATGGAAGAGGTGTTGGAAGCCTAAGCATGGATTTGCTCCCAGTTTTTAAAAATTAAAAAGCTAAACATTGTGCGCTTACAACAGCAGGGCTAGCAGTGGTCCTGTCTAAGCAATTGGACTATATGTGGGATATACGCTGTGGTTATCTGCTGCGCCTGCAGCTTTGCCATTAACATTTGTCAAGGAGCGCCAGTATTCGAAGTGGTACAAGTGCCACAGTAAGACTATTTCTAAGGTTGTTGGAGTTTCTACCCTTTTCCGAATAACTCATCAATATTTCCTTTCAGAAAAAAATCTCCCTTCTCCCTTCTACTAATTATTCTTATGCTCGGCAAATAAAATCCATTAAAAAGCAAAGGATTTCTTAACTTTTTATTATGAAAACCTGTTTAAATGCCATGATTAATGACACTTCAAGATAAAGCCAGACAAGAAGGGCTGAATGAATGACTTTTTTCGTTGTTGTTGTTGTTTTTGTTGCTTTAAATCCCCTCAAATGCCGATCATAATTATTGGCAACATTTTGGTTGCTGTTATTATAGATGTTGTTGTTGCTGTAATGTTGTTATTTTGTAGCAATAATATCCAGGCAAAGAGTATGGCAATGCTGTGGAAATGCATCAATTTAATTACGCACGTGCGTCACGTGACATTGAGCAGCGTAAAAATTGCATTTTTTGTTTGCGAAAAAACGAAACGAAATAGCAGTAGCTAGGCCATCCATGTAATAGCAAAACCACCCCTTTTTTAATGATGACAACCGCAACATCAACGACATACATCTTGTGGCAGCAACACACAACAAAAGTAAGGTATCAGGGGAGAGTAAAATTTCATTAAATATGATAAATGGTCAACGATTAACGGTGTAAATAGAAGCAAATACATGGGGAGAAGGGAATATAAATGTATTGTGGAAGCAAGAATATGCAAAGTAAACGGAAAATATGCTGCCGCTTGTATAAGCTGGCTGGCTGGCATAAGAACTTCCAAAAACTCTCTTGTTAAACGCTTGAAAACAGTTGGTTTTGTATCTCTGAGAGTCCTTTGAATGAAATATGACGTGAATGATAAATTGTTTGTGTTTTCTTTATTTCCTAGAGGTTATTTACAAAAGCGTGTTACGGTTGTTATTGCGGCCACAAAAGTATTTGAAAGTTAATTGATCAGAAGTGGATCAAAGCAACCTTTGAGACAGTAATGATGGCATGACATGAGTATGGGATTACTTTTACATTCTAATCCATTTTGCATTCGTATTTCTTACATCTTAAGGGCCTAAAAGACTCAATTTTGTTTTGTTTTTTAACGAAATAATACTCCATCAGGATGTTTGAGAGTCTGCCTAGCCATTTGACTCTGCTTCATCCTATCATACGATTTTATAATGACCATTTCTCAAATTCTTTTGAATATCATAGGAGTGTTACAAAGCATCACTTGCACCTTCCAATTTGGTGTTCGATTTTTTTTTTCAGATAAACAGGTCGTTACTCTACTATATATAATAGATTCTAGAATGGTAGGGTTGCCATATCTTGTTATCTGTGTGTTGAGTTGTATTGAGTAGAATGAAGCTTTTCGGTTTTCTAGAATATAAACTAACCGTGATAATTAATTATTTGTGTCATGCTGTCCGTATTTAACCACTTCATGCCACCGCCTCAGATGTGCCTCTTACCCTTTCCAAGAGCCGGATTTCCCTTTCTCCAATTAGGAATATTGATTGATGTTGTCATATCAGCAAATTAGCGGTGAATCGATGCTGAAACAAATAAAAAGAAAGCAGAACGATATTAATTATCATCATGATCATCCAAAACTTTGCAATTAAGGATTCCATTCGGATCATAAATCTTTAAAATGTTTCTTTCCATAACCTTCAAGAGATATAAGAATTATATTATGACCTGCATCCAGCTTTTTAGTTCAGTGATAACAAAAATGTCAACAGAAATCTCTGTTGATGTCGAGTGGCTCAGTTTGAATTGGAATTGATTTTCGCAAGATGGATAGATCATTTCACAAGGCATATTGTCATGGTTTCTATGTCATTCTACTGTTTAGTTTGGTCTTTAAACAGAAAAATTTTCCAAAATCTTTAAACTTTTTGGCTCTTCCAGGCAAGGCATATTTTTAAAACGGAAGAAACTTTTGCAAAATTTGCATTCATTCACTGCGATTTTTCTTCCACTTCGTTTCCATTTGTCCGTAATGAGTACTTTATAATAATACAGTACTTCTTGTTGGTTTAAGTCTTAGAAAATGGTTTATGAAAGTTGTATTTATTTGGTTCTGGTCATGGCTAATGTGGAATTAAATTTGAAGTCTACTTAAATTCCATTATAAAAGTTTTCACAAGCATTAGCTTAAATATACTACGTCACATGTATGTAGAGACACTAAATTTCATATACGATATTCATCCTTACTTAGTTGGTCATTTTAATGCCTCAGTTAGGAACACAACCTAGCTGCTTACACCACTTATTGTTTTGTGTATTAATTTTATCCATGAGTAGCGCCATTTACAATGTATCGACAACTCGGAACGATAGATTTTCGATAAACTTGCCACATGGCAATTTTATTCACACTTTGCTAGAAGACTGGTGGAAGAGGTTGCCAACAAAAATACTTTTTTAAGCTCTCGTCTAGTAAATTAAAAAAAAGTAAATTATTAATAAGTCACGGTCAATAAGTCAATATCCAGCCTATGGGCTGTAAGGCGACAATTAAGAAGATGAAGTCGCTTGGTGACCTTAAATTGCGACTTTAATTAGAAAGATTTCTCACTCGTTCATAAGCTATCCTGCCAGCCTATTAACTGACCAGCACCGAATTCCATTTTTATTTTTTTTTTAGTTTCTTTATGGGCATAGAGCTGTCATTCACCCATCATGTCATTTCTCTCCGTAGACTTCTGGCATAAACTCTGAGAATTAAATTGCCATGAAAAGATCCTTAAACTTGCCGTTCCGAATCGACGGTAAACTTTAAGTTCCGGCGCTCTTAGATAAAATTTTACACACAACTTGAGTGGTGTAATAAGCTAGGTTTTAGTCCCAGCTAAAGGGTTACAATGTCTAGTTAAGTAAAGTAAATAAGCTTAGCAAATTCGCTTCTAAAATCGGATATTTCTTAGATTATTTCCCATGCGATTATTCGGAAAATTATCATGGAAAATTTAGTCTTTCTTTTCCTATTTCCTGTCACCACAGCTGAAACGGTTCGAATAGTGTTAAGCTTTGTTTCTACCGTATCTACCGTATAATCATGCTTATTTGTGCTTGTGTTTGTTGTTCTAAACAATTGAGTTTTTGGCCTCATTCGATAACCAAATTGGCAATAGATATTTTTATAATTTTTGTTATTGTTGTTGTTGTTGTTATTGTTGTTATTGTTTTTTGATTCCATAAACAGAACATTTTTGCAACAACATTCATACTCCCTCACACACACCCACATACTCCCTCATATCCTCTAATTTTTGTATTATCGTATCGCAAGAAATTGTTTCGTAAAATAAATTTTTTAAAAATTGTTGCTTCTGTGTTTTGTTGTTAAATTGTTCAGAGAGTAATAATTATAAGAAAAAATTTTAATATTTTATATTGCTTTAGTGCCATACAATGTTTGTTTTTGTTATTTTTTTTTTTTAAACAAATTTAAACAAAATTCAATACGTAGAAATTTCGAGGTCAAATGATTTTTTGAAAACAGAATTTCAAGAAAAAAAAAAATTTTTTTTTTTTTTGTTTTTAAAATCAATACCATGAATACGACTAACTATTGGCGTCGAAGAGGATGTTATTGAATTTATTTTTCTTCATTTTTTTTTCCATTCAATTTCCGCTTTTTAATACAACAACAAAAATATTTAAAAAAAAAAGTAGCGAAATTCTTCTGGCTTGTTATTCCATCATTCTTTCTGTTCTGGTAAGCCTACTTTATACGAGGGAGATTGCAAAAATTAGGCGAATTTAGAAAAGTAAACACAGCAAATCGGGGAAATGTTTTCTTCTTTACTCAACATAATCTTGTTGTAGTCTCTCGATATAGTTTTCCCAGTGATATTTGATAGCTTACTTAGACAGTTTGTTTATGGTAAGAACTAAGCTGTCTAGCCTCTTAAAATAGTCACTAACTTCAGACCAAAGAAGATTTGTGTGAAATGTACCTGGACTCTCATCGTTAGTAGCTCTTAGTAATCATAACGAGATTAACGTCTGCAGAAGCTCTAATGAAGAAGAAAAAGTGGAAATTCTTCTCCCTATTTTTATAGGATTTCTGGGTAATCATAACGAGAGTCCAGGCATTCAGGTCTAAAGATTAAAACTATCCTTCAATTTCTGCGGAGGCTCTAATGAAGAGAAAGAAGAAGAAACGTCTCTATTATCTAGGATTTCTGGGTAATCATAGTGAGACTCTAGGCATACACGTATAAAAACTGGAAATATCCTACAACGACGTCTGCAGAAGCTCTAATGAAGAGGAAAAAGTGGCTCTCTGGGCACACAGAACTCTTGGCTGTCAGGGCACACAGAACTCATCGATAGAACTTATCTAGCCGGGAAGTGATTTGAATAAAAAACGAAATCTTTATAAAATAAACAAGATTTCTAAAGAATGTCAGAAGGGTATTGTGACCAGTATTTCGAGAAAAAAAGCCATCTTCGCACCACTCCGATCTTTCACTGATCACATCAACAATTTACGTCTTATGATAGCACAGTCAGTGAAATTGGGGATTTCCAGTATATCTGAACCCATGGTTCAGATGGAATTATAAATGAAAACTTTCAATACCGATTTCTGATAGCAATCCGGTTTTGCAGCAAAATTTTAAAAGAAATCATAATGTTTCCAATGAATCTCAGGACTCTCCAAGACAGTAGAAGGCTTGTTTATACTTGGAAAAGGTTACTGAAACAACTTTGCAGAAAAAAAAAATGGCACGAGATAAATTAAAATTGAAGAATTTTGTTATGCCCTTTTGCTTTAACTTCAAGTCTTAGTAATCGATGTGGTATTACAAAGGAAAATTCGATTCGATCTATGCAAGCGATTACAAATTTTGTCGAACCTAACCCAGGGCTCATGTCTAAAGTCTACCACCCCCCCAAGGTCTTGTAATATCAAACGAAAGAAAAGACTTTCTTGGAGTAGAAACAAGCTGGACATTAATTTTGAGTGAACAAAGAAAGCTCTTATCAAATGTAAGCATTGAATTCTATTATGATAAGAAATTCTTTCCATGCTTATAGGTTTGCTCAGATCGTTTATTTTCCAAAGAAAAAAAATTCTAAAACTGGAAAATAATTTCCTTTTTTTTTCTTTTTTCAAACTACTGCCAACACCTAAAAACTATTAATTTAAAATCCACCCTCGTAAATTTCTCATATCTTGTTTCTCTCTCTTCTCTCGTCTCCCTCTCTCTCTCTCTCTCTAATATTTGCAAATTTTTGTAATTGGAAATCATTTGAAAAAGCCAAAGAAAAAACGAAAAAACGAAGAAAAAAGCGGGAGAAATTTGAAAACAAAAACGAAGAAAAAAAAAAATTTTAAAAAAATCAAGAAAAAACTCTTTAAAATGCATTTCAAAGTTGTTGTTAATGTTGTTGTTGTTGTTGTAATTATAAGTAAATTACAATAATAACAACGACAACAACCATAAATAAATAAGAAATTTCACTTGTATTTATAATTTATAACCGCCTGCCAATTGCAAAGAAAAATATTTCGGAATTCCCCAGTCATATGCCTGTAAAAGGAAAGCGTAATCCGGTAATAATGGAAAGCCAGCGGCAGGCCTGGCCTGCCATTTGGTTTATAAAGTCATTAGAAACAACAACGTTAACTGCAGTGTGTTAATTTAAATAATTTTTATTAATAACAACTAATCGACTGTGATAGTAATGGTTATAATAATTAGCGGATATGGCGACATACTCGTATACGAACTCAAAACAATAGACACACACAACCATATACATACACACATAGAAGCAGACATTGAGACAGACAAACCGTTCGTCACTGATTTGTCATAATCGTCAATGTTATGAAGAATGCAACTGTAATCTAAACTAAACGGCTAATATAGGGTTTCCCAATAAGAATGTCATGTTAACGAATGCCGCATTAACGAATGCCGCGTTAACGAAATTCTAACGAAAATCTGTAAAATCTGAATGAATAAACAGAAAACGCTGCCAAATTCAATGGTAGTGGCGTACAATGTAGACCCTCTGATTACTTACTTAATTCCTCATTACAACACTTTAGCCAGGATAACCATCTAGCTTCTCTCAGCACCACTCATATCTTTCCACTCCGCAGAAAAGTTCTGGTTCAGTAGAGCTCCATTTATATGTCTGCGCATTTGTTTCGATGGCGTAGCCTCTCGCATGGATGTTGAAAATTTTACTCTGGGACCACATGCTTTTGTTTCTGACCCTCTATCTTTAGCTAGCTTCTAGCTTCTCACACCACTTATGTTGTGTGTGTTAATTTTTATACATGAGTGGCGGGACCTACAGTTTAAAGTCGACTCCGAACGACAGATTTTTTTGAGAAACTTTTCATGGCAATTTTATTTACTCTCAGAATTTTTGCCAGAAATCTGCTGAGAGGAAGTCGCCGAAGAAATATTTTTTTTTCATATTTCGTTTTTGATGTCTGACCGGGGATGCGAACCCTGGCCTTTCGTCTAATAAGCCAACACGCTACCTACTAGACTACGGCGACTTCGACAGAGCATACGCGATGCTGTAAAACAGGTTCTTATTGCCCCCATTAGTGCAAGTCTCGATCTTTGTGGCTTAAATAATAACAAACAGCAGTTTCGTCCAAGACAAGATCTCGCTATACGATCTTGTCTGTCACGTATTTTCTAATGTATGAGCATACGTTTGTAAAGACGGTGTCTACTATCACAGGCCTTTGAAAATAAAATTTCCCTTGTCAGATGGTTACTAAAATCATGTGTCTTAACCCTGGACAATTTATTTCTTTCTTTTCTTATGCAATTTCTGATCATTTCTATACCCAACGTTGACGTTCTTTATTTTCAATATAATATGGAACACTCTTATTGAAACACCCTTTACGAACCATGAAAACATAAAAACTTCATTGTAAACTGGCAATTTGGCGGATTATCAGTCTGTCTTCATAACGAACTCATTAGGCGACTGTCTCTATAGCCAACAGAATGTTGTCGTCTTTCTTTTCTCCTAAGAATGACTCTCTTTCTCACATGGCTGACTGGTTTTGTTCGTTTAATTGTCATCGTGTCGGTGTCATCTAATCGTTCCTTTATTGAGGGTCATCACGTACAAGTCTATTATTTTTCCATTAAATTTGTTTTTTTTTTTGTTTCTGTTGTTGTTGTTTTCATTACCTTTTTTTTTTAAATATTTTCATGCCTCTGCTCTCTAATTAAGCATTTCTTTCTAATTCTTTCCTATCGAATATCGAATTTCTTTTTGTTTTTTTTTAATACGAATTCATAAATTCAACCATTAAATCAAAACAATTGATCGTATCGTTGGAT
>QOCX01000525.1:82318-109722 GCA_005959815.1 Sarcophaga bullata
AAAAAAAAAAAAAAAAAAAAAAAAAAAAAAAAAAAAAAAAAATTGAAAGAAAAAGAGTTAAAAAGGCAGCATTTCCAGTAGCTGCGGCATTGGCAATGCCAGAAAAAAGAATAAATCCCGCCCGTTTACTCTTCGGCGTTATGGAATAGAATTTTAAATTTTTTTCTTCTTTTCCTCTTAGCGTTTTAGGCAGTTGCTTAAAGGTATTGATTCCCAAATCTACTTCCTCTAAAGCATTTGTATTTTAAAATTAAAGCCTAGTAAAGATTAGCTTATGTCAAGTTGCATGACGTCATTACACACAACGACGTAAGGTTACCACTTAGGATTGATCAGTATCTGACCGAAACTGGAATACAACTCTGATGTAAGGGCCAGAGCCTCGAAGACTATTGTGAAGCTTTTCGACCGTGTACAGGAAAGGGCATAAATGCTCATTGAATATGGTAGGGTATACTATTCTATTGACTCATTAGAGCACCTTCTCAATGTAACTTGTATTTCACTGTTCTATCACTACAATAGCAAATTTTACTCCAGCAGAATAAAGGAATTTGTTACCGAAAATCAGAAATTTTTACGTAGTACTCGTCTTGTTCGCAGAGCTCTTCAGTATGTGATGGATTGGCATGTAAGTTGCACACTGCATTACACTCAAAATTCTTTTTTTTGTCGAACTATTCCTATGTGGTTCTCCCTTCCTGTAGAGGCCATTTGATCTGAAAAATAACTCACGGATCCAGCGGTCCATACGAGCAATGTCTAACCGGCCAACGGACACGTCCCTTTCCTGAGAGTTATAGTTTTTATAATTAATGATTGAGTGATGGCTTCTAAACTCGTCGTAGAGTAGGAAGTAACTTGTTAACATACTAGACACGAATCCGTGGTTCAAACCCCAGCTCAGAGATCTCAAACAAAACGAAATACGAGAAAAAAAATTCTTTCGCCAATTTTCTCTCAGCAGTGTTCTGGCAAAAACTCTGAGAGTAAAAAACTTTCTATGAAAAGTTTCTCAAAAAATCTGGGGTTCTTACACGACATGACTATTCGAATATAAAGTCTTTAATAAAATTCGTATTCCTGTTCTGATCCTTTTAAATGTGATTCAATGATTTCATTCCTTTATGCTTCTGCTATCTAAAAGCGTTGCTGTTTTTGTTGCGGCTTAAATGTTTTATTCATTGTACTCGCATTTATTTAATCGTGATTTTTTCTTTTTTTTTTCGTTTTTTATTTCCATTTGAAATGGTCAATTGAATTGAATTGGTTGGTGCGTTGTTTGGTCAATCGCGTTACACATTTGCATGATAATTTGGTAGTACGTCACATGCATACACACACACACACACACACATGTACTTGGTTAGGGTATGAAGTAATACCATAATAATGAAAAGAAAAAATAACGTTTTGAATGGGTTTTTGAGAATAGCTTAGAAAATGTTATTCAAGTGGCAATAAAAATAATGAAAAAACAATATTTTTTACCATAGTTGGTCAGTAAACGCTAGGTCACTGATAAGGAAGGTAGTGTGATAAGTTTAAATAATAAAATATGCCAGCATTGTAGGAAATTTAAGTTTTCTGCTTGAATTCTTTGCCACTAACAAAGCAAATTGCCTTCTAAAATAATACATTCTTCTAGTTTTAATTCTTGGACTCGGTTTCTGTTATACCAACATGCCCTTTGCTTAGCAGTCTTGCATATCTCACACATCCTTCGTATATATAAGTAGAGTTTTTCCTCTTCTCAATCAATTTCATTTCATTTCATTTCATTCAATATTTATTGACCACATAAATGACACTTACAACTCACTTCATTCACATGGCCATTAAAACGGTTATAATATTGCAATAACAACAACAACAACAATAATAATAAAATTAAATTTTTTTTTATTACTTTGTTGCTTAGAAATGGCGATATTGACTCGATTTGGTAGCGTGATTAACGTTTAAACGTTAAAACGTTTACGAGGCCTCCCCCCCCCTTTTTTTTTGTTGTTTTCCACAATAAATTTTTCATACGATTAGGAAATCGTTTTTAATCACTTCCACAGTCTTTTCTATTTTTTATTGGCAGGTAATTTGTTTAATTTGCGTTTTTAATATTCGAATTCGAATTCGTAGTCAAGGGCTGTTTTACCACCCAATATGAAATGGCCGCCTTGGGAAACGTTATCGTTTCACGTTTAACGTTGAGCGCAATAAATATGCAGTTGAAGGCATAAAGATTTATTACGCAGTGCAACGCCACTGAGTTGTAAATTGTACAGGAACAATTTTATGTATCTTATATTGTAGGCCCTGAATTCAAATCCTCGTAAATTGCAATTGAATCTTTCGCGCAATTTCATTATGCGTCTAGTGTAGCTTATTCTGGTATTTTATTCATTCAAATAGACCATGTAACTGTCACCTACATGAAGGTAAATAATTCATTCTGCTTATTATAGAATTGCAGAGGCTATTCCCTGATCTTACAATCTACAGTGCATTGTCAAAAGGCCTTTTACTCATGCTCAGAATATTTTTTTTAATACTCTGTTGCGTAACTTAAACTTTCCTCATCCTTAATACTCAACATTTAGCTTCAGAATAGTCTTCGCTTCGCTCTATGCCTCCTTTTATCCTCCAAAACCTTTCAAATATTTTTAACCCACCCTCTAGAAAGGTTCTGTAGGGTCTAGCCTAGAATTTCTATGTCATGCAGTTTGTTTCTCCTGCCCAAGTTGAACTACATACATCTTTCGATGGCATAGGTATCCGTTTGGAAGATACTTGTGACTTTTCGTCATAGGTTCTGAATATTTCTCACTGTAACCACCCCCCTCCCGCTTTTATGTGACTTTCTGTTGTCGCTCCATGCATATATTACAGGCATGGACCCTTGTCTTAAACAACTATTTATTCGCCCCTTAAATTGCTTTAATCAATCTTATTATTGAGTTTCGTTGCGAAGTATTTGCAAAAATCGTACAGTTTACTAGTTTTGTTCGGGAGAAGTCTCTCATAGTCTAGACACGAACCCGTGGTTCATATCCCAGCTTCATATATCTCAAACAAAACGAAATACAAAAAAATATTTCTCTACGACGTCTTTCCTTCAGTAGTCTTCTAGCAAAAACTCTTAAAGTAAATAAAAAAAGCCATAAAAAGCTCCTTAAAAATCTGTAAGTCCCGCTATTTATCGATAAATTTAACATGCACAACATGAGTGGAAAGTGAACCTATTAGTTCTTTGCACATTTTCTTTGTTTCAGCCCATAGTGCTTGCAAATAATGCAAAAATAATCATCAAAAAAAAGAGGGAAAAAGAAGAAAACTTTTAAGAATATTTTCCACATTTTCATTTACATGCCACAACAGCTGGTTGCCACTAAAAAGAAGCAAAAAAAAAACGAAGAAAAAATGTTGACAGATGCTGGAATTCTGTCTATTTTGGTAAACGCGTAAGCAAACGAATGAGAGTGTGTGTGAATGGCTATGTGCTTAGCAAACAATATGCAACACATAGTGGAGACGTCGAAGATCTCTTTTAAGAACCCAATATAGATAAAGCACATGCAACTTAATGAAGAGAGCAACAACAAACATTTCAAAGTGATTACAAAAAAAAAATTATTTTTAAACACACACTTCTAAGTGTGTGCGTGTGTGTGAGTGTGCATGTGACAGAAAAAAGAAAATTAAAAATTTTAAATGAAAAACACGAAAAACTATAACAAACAATAACAACAACAATAACAAAAATAATATAATTTATCCGAAGAAAAAAAGGTGCTGCAACATACACAATAAAATCATCAAATTTATGTGGCATCTTTATTACAACACAACAAGCCCTCGCATATAAAAGAGGATTTTCTTTTTGTCGTCGAATCTATATACGGGTTCGTTTGAGTTGTCAATTGATTTCTTCTTTTCTGGTTTTTTTTTTTTGTTCTTCTAATTTTTTTTATGTGGTTTTTGTTGTTGATAAAAATATCCCAAAAAAAAAAAAAAAACATTTTTTTTTTTTTCAAACAAACCGGAAGGAAATGCTCAATAAGAGTTTCCCCCTTTACCTTCTCCTTTTCCCCTTTTTATAATGCTTATCCTCTCATGTCATGTCTCTAATGAGTATCACAGTTTATGTTGCTGTGGTTGTTTCATGCTCTGTTCGGCTCTAGCCCTGCTCTGCTATGCTTTGCTCTATTAAAAGTGGTAAAATAAAGTTGATCTTCTTGTTGTAGTTGTTGTTAATGCAATAGTCAATGTTGTTGCATTTAATTATACAAACAGAAACGCGTACACTCACACACTAAAAGTAAAAACAATTAAAATCTTATTGTTGTTGCTTTGAATTTGATCTGAGCATTTGAAAATTCAATCAGTCATGGCTGTTTAACTGCAACCGCATTGCCAATAACAATAGCAGCCGCATTAAACGGAAGGATAGACAATTAAATCATGAGTATTTTAACATAAATTTTCAAGATTAACTCACACAGTCGACATGATATTATTCGAGGGTTTTTTTTAATTTTCAATTTTAAATACGACTTCCACTGTTTTGTGGTTTTATGTGGGCGCTCTGCCCTTTCTTTTTTTCTTTTGAGGCGTTAACAGGAAATTTTATTCCAAAGACTTGAGGTCATGAATTTACTTGATTGTTCCCAAACAACAAACAAATTGCGGCGTAAGTTTGGTTAAGAAAGCCGCCAGGTGAATATATTGAAAATGCCTATTAGTTGAGGTGGCAAAGTGGAAGAGCAACTGCCTGCACCTACCTAAACAAGGTTATTGGACTTTGTGATTAGTCGTAGTCATCATAGTCTAGTAAGTCGGGTGTTGGCTTATTAGATGTAAGGCCACAGGTTCAAATATCAGTCAAATATCAAAACGAAAATATGAAAATATTTCGTCTGCGACTTCCTCTCAGCAGATTTCTATCAAAAACTCTTGAGAGAAAATAAAATTGCCATGAAAAGTTTATCAAAAATTTGTCTGGGGACTTTAAACTGTAAGTCCTGCTGGTCATAGGTCTGGTCTATCTGGTTTTGTATGTCTTTAGCACTTCTGCAGGACAGAAGTTGCTGTTTAGTATCGATCCATAACTGCTTGCTTATTTAATTGACCATTATCAATCCGTTTATCGAATTTCGGCTTGCCTTAACACATGCTACGAGGTACGTCTGGTTCTTGCATAATTCTTCTAGTTGGTTACACCAATCGATGTCAAGACTTCCAACGCAAACAAAGTCATCTTTAAGGCTAAACTCTGCATCAAATACTGCATAACATAGCACTCAGCATTAATGGAACCAAATAACCTTGATAGTTCTTCGCCACCCCCTATTTAAGAAAACTTGCAGTGGCGTTGATTTTGTCAATACAATGCTCCATGTCTAGTAGCCATACAGTATGATAGACACGACATTCAAGTAAAATACCCGCGGTTTCGTATGGCGATGAACTAAGAAACCTTCAACAGCTTAAGGTTCATTTTTAATACGTTTAGTTTAACCTCGTATCCAGTTTTTATGATGCCACCGTATATGAACGAATTTACGCTCCATTGCGGTTATACTGATGGACATTAACGGAGCAAATAACTTTGCCAGAGCTGTACAACTTGGGCAAAGATAAAGTTGATTGCCAGCCTCTCAATAGTTTCGGATTAAAGAATTAAGTTTCAAACTCATGCCCCAAACGGCAGTTCGTAGTGGACTAATGTTTCAAAATTTTTAATAAGGCACAGCAGGCTCCAGGTTCATAAGTCTTTTAAAAGAAATTTTTGACTTCACAATAATTTTGTATGCCAAACACAAAATCGAATAAGAATCACAAGGATTTGTTTTTATGGAGCAAAACATTGTTGATTTGCAATGATACTGGCCGCTAAAGTCCTTTGTTTCTGTTTGTTTGTGTTTATGTCCTCCGTTAAACACGTACGCCACAATATAAAATCAGAAAAAATAAATCTCGCTCGCCTATAATGTGCAACATAAAATGCAACATTTTATTGCAATGCACATAACAATGTCTTCGTTTCGACATTACAACCCCATCCATCATCAATGCTGATGACAATACAGGCACTCACACTAGCATATTGCAAATGATTTAATGTCAGAGTGTTGCCATGGTTGTTGGGTTTTCAAATCATTTCCACTCTTTTTTTTTTTTATTTTTTGTTTTTTTTTTCTTTCTTATGGAGGCCAATAAAGAAAAACTCACTTGAAGAAGAAGAAGAAAAAAAACTTATTTTCCTTTTGCCATTTTTTTTTTGTTGTTTTTTGTTACTTTTTTCTTTCCCTGAATAGCCCGTAAAATTGCCAACAACACGCACCATATAAAAAGCTGCTGCACACAGTGACTGCCATGCCATGCCACAGCAACAACAACAACAACAACAACAGCATTTTTTGTTTGGCTTGTTGTTTGCATTTCAAATTTGGTTTGTGTTGTGTGTTGTGCTATGATGCCTCCACAACATTTATGTGTAGATTGTGACACAAGCAAGCACAAAGGCTTAAAAAACTTTCTATGCTTCTATGCTATGATGTGGCATGTAGTAATAATGTTGGTTGTTGCAACATTCTATATAACAATGTGTGTTGCAAGCATAGGCAAACAAGTTATGTGTACGTTTCCCTACACTAATGCTCATAGTGGCTGATGCAAAGTTCTTCTGTTGTTGTTGTTTTAAAAATAATGCTTGAGTCCTCTTTTAGTTGTTGTTGCAACAGCTACCACTTCTTATTTTTAACAATAATAACAATCAACTTGTTATTGTTATTGTTATTGTTATTGTTATTGCTTTGCCTCTGCCACTGTGTGTAAATATAGCCTGCTCACTATCTCTCTCTGTGTGTATTTCAAGTATAAACACGTGCCTTGAATACCAGAACGAATGTCTTCTTGTTCTGGGTTGTAAAACCATCACCAACAACAACAACAACAACGGCAACAGCAACAACAACAACTGCAATTGCAACACCAATAATAAGAGGGAAACATTATGCTTTAAAAATTGTTGTCATTGTCATGCATTTTTTTCTTTTTTTTTTCTTTTTTCTCTTTAGTGATGTTGTTGTTGTTGATTTATTTAATGCTCTTCTGTTTCTTTTTCTTCTTCTTCATTTTTCTTGTCTTATTTAAAACATGAAAATATAATATATTGTGTGGAAAATTTTCTAAACACAACACAACACAACACAACACAATACAATCTAAAAATACAGGGTGGCTTTAACAAAGTTGCACAAACAAATCCATAGGAATTGTTTGTTCTTGGAAAAGATGAACAAAGCAAATATTTTTAATTTATTTTTCCCTTCAAAGGGTTACACTGTCACAAAGTTTCTGTAGTTGTAGAGATGTTGCCCAACTCCATCTCTGGCTTAATTCAACAGCTTCTTTCAGTCTTCATCTGTTTATTGTGTCAAGCGAAAACGCTTACATTGTTTCGCTCACTAAAAATCCAAAAACCTCTTTCAATCATTTGGGAAAATTCTGTTTGAAACCTTTGAATCAATTGGAACATTAAGTGATAGAAAAAGGATTCGTAGTTTATTTTGTCAATAGATGGCCAAATAGATTGGCCAAAACTAAACATGCTTACTATGAATGCCTACCGATTAGGCAATACCCCCTGAATGATGTCAGTATGGTGACTGAGACGTTGCTAGGATATATTTAAAGCAGCTGATTGGTATACTTTCTATCGAAATGAGGCCAATAAGGTAACATACGTCTTCAGCCCAGGTTGGATTAGTTTAACAAAGGTTAGGACAGCGTACATTCATGTGTAAATTGTGTTCTTTAGGCCAAAAACTTATGCAGGATAAAGTCTGTTTAGATTGACACAAAATTCTCACAATCAGATCAGATTACCACTTGACTGTGTACTTACTTAGTTGCTGATTACAACCTTTAAGTCAGGATTACAATCTAGCTTCTCATAGCAGCCACGTTGTGTGTCACATGAGTGGCGGGATCTAAAGTTCAATTCCTACTCCGAACGACAGATTTCTGAGAACCTTTTCATGGCAATTTTATTTGCCAGAAGTCTGCTTAAAGATGGCGTTGAAGAAATATTTTTTCATAGCTACTCTTGTTGGAGATGTTTGAGCTGGGGTTAGAAACACAATCTAAAGTCTAATAAGCCATTACACTATCTACTAAAGTACGGCGACTTGACTGTGTAAAACCCCTACTCCCCTACTCTATATCTGTCCGGCAACGTGTTTAAATACTAAAGAACTACAATATTCAAGGAGATGTAGGAATATTCTAAGATTAAGACCTACTTTGAAGTTTAGAACCATTCAGTTAGACTTTCTAAGTTTACCCGTAGCTCATTACTTCCTACGTGGACCTCTCCTAGCTTGGAATTGTGCAGATAATTTCTCCTATCAAGACTAGATTTAGACCTGGTATACAGAATATCACTTAGAGATTTGGGGCTAAAACTAATTATGCATGACAAAGAGGGCTTTTGTAGGCAACCGATCTTCTTACTTTAATATGGAGCGTTACATATCAATAGCTATTGAGAGCAGCCTGTAGTCACCGTATTCTGGTAGGTAATGGGCTGGCTTATCAGACGTGTGGCCACGACTAAATTCCCAGGTCAGACAACTCCCAACAGAACGGAATATGAAAAAATATATTTACGGCGACATCCTCTCAGCAGTCTTTTGGCAAAAACTCCAAGAGTAAATAAAATTTCCATGAAAAGTTGCTCAAAAATCTGTCGTTCAAAGTCGACTTTAAAACTGTAGTTCCCCCTATCCTATATTCTACTAGACAGAAGACGCAATACACATTTACATTTGTTTAAAACAAACAACATTTATTTTTTTTTTTTTAATTTAAAAATTTGTATTTTTTATTTCATTTTTTTATTTTAAATCAATATATAATGACCATGATGTCGTTACAGCAGTTTTTAACTTAAGAAGTAGTAGGGAAGAGGCTGCGGGCGGGGAAGATTCTCGTATTACCAACGTTAAACGTTTTTTTTTTCTTTTTTTTTTTTTTTTTGTTTCCTATAAAATTATTTTTAATAATACAATAATAATTATAATAATAATAATAATAATAATTATAATAATAATAATAATTAATTAATAATAATTAATCAGAATTAATTTAAAATAATGTTTGTATGTTTTAGCAAATATTATTTACATTAAGTAAAATTATTTGTTGTTGTTGGTTGGTAAGATTAAATATCTATTTGTTTTTTATTTATTTTTATTTGTTTTATATTTAATAATAGAACAATAATAATAATAATTATAATAATTAATAATTATAATAATAATAATTAATAAGAATACAAATAATTTAAAAAGTAATTCATTACAAATTAATGTTTAATTAATATTTAATAATTAATTAATTAATATCTTAGAAGCCATAGAAAACAAAATCAAAATTCGAAAATCGAAAATCGAAAATAGAAAATTGAAAAGAGAAAGTTAAACTCAAAATCTATTCTGCTACAGAGAGAGAGAGAGAGAAAGAGGGAGAGGGAGAGATAGAGACATAAATACAAGCACAAGCACAAGCACAAACAACAGTTTGTTTTTTTTTTCGGTTTCTTTTCAAACCACAAATTCAAATTGATTTGAATTTCTTATTTCCGGTTATAGGCGCCTATTAAGGCAGTACAACAAAAACGCATTTATATTTAACGGAAATACAGACAAACAGACAGACATACATACATACAATGTATCTATGATACATACATTTATACACTGTATATGTATGTAATATTTTCCTTATAATATTTTTTTTTTAATTTTATTTGATTTTTAAGATTTTAAATTCTTCTTTTTCTTCTTATAATATTAAGAGATTTAAATTTTGATTTGTTTTTTTTTATATTTACACTCAAAAAATGTTTACTTTTTATAGTAAATTTTTTTTTTTAAATCTAAAGGTTCAGAACTTTAAAAGTTTTCCAATTTAAAAATAACTAACTTTAAAGAGAAACACTTTCGAAACAAAAAGTAAAATTAAAAAAAAAATTAAAATTTTATATTTTTATTTTGTTGTTGTTATTATTTAAAAAGATTTTTTTTAAAACAATTTTAAATTTTTTCAACCATAAAACAAAAACAAATCTTATATGGTGGTACAGTGCAACGCATTTTAGCCATTTTATTTCAATTTACTCATAACATAAATAGGAAAAACGTTTTTAAATCTTACCGGGATCACTATTGTATTGACAGGGAAATCGAAAAGATTGCCCAGATTCTCGGCCACAAGCAAAATTTGAGAAAGGTGTGGATTTACGACAAGATCTACCGTTTATTGAACAACATAAAAGCACGAAATCTATACTGAAGGGGTTGGACAAATTCGAATTGTTCGGCAACATCAATAATGATGCACAAATAGCGACTCAACATCGAAATGGTTTCTAATCGGATTTAAATGTGGAGCTGGCAACAACAGTGACACAACCGGTTGAGATTATTGCAGCATACCTTCAGTTCGATGATCTACAAATTGATTGCGTATGTAAATTACACGAAGAAGATTCACGAATTGCTTTCGAGTGTCCAACAATGAGCGGCCAAGAATAAACAGAATCTGGTCATTTACAGAACCGTAATAATTAGCATCACATTGTCTGCGTAATAAATACGATAATTGCCACAAAATTAGCCTGAAAGAAAGGAATAACTGGAATTACGAACACCTAAGACCACAGTCGACCACAAAAACATCTTGTATGTCATCGTGGAACAGTCATAGACCTCGAAATCATATTTCTATGCGATTCTTAGTGTTTTGTAACACATTTTGTAGAATTAAGCATGACGTATAGATATCCAGAGCGTAGGAATTTGTTACTCTGTTAGTATAGCTGTGTATACGATCCTTAAGAAAATTCTTCTTAACGCTTAGGGGATAACTTGGTGGCTTACAAGAATTAGCTGAACGATAAATACTACGTTACTTGAAGATTCCAAGATCTTGCATCGAAACTATTTAGTTTATCGCTGACACATATTGTAATCAGAAGCATTATATGTATCTACGTCCAAAGAATATGGTGAGGGTTTATATAAAAGATTACAGAAAGCTCTCCAGATATTTAGTCGTATTAGATAAACTTTTGATATTTTTTTCTTTGCTTAGATTAATTTTAAAAATAAAAAAAATATAAAATCCATTTCCTGCAAAACGTGGAACTGTTTGTCAACTGATGTCTTCACAAGATCTCTGGAATATTTTGCCCGAGAACTCTATTTAAATATATACCGTCGTGTCTATGGGCAGGACAATGGCTTCTATAGAAAGAAACTAGGAGGCGTTAACGGTTTAAACGAAATAAATCTTACTGAAATAAATTTAACTAAACCCCCCCGGTTTAATTAGTTTCCGACATCAAGTTTAAGCAAGTTAAACTAAACCATGTTTTGAATCAAGTTTAAATATTAAAACAACGTTTAACAAATAAACTAAACTGCTAAGCTTAATTTATATAAACTAGGTGTGTGACTAAACTGTGTTTAGCTGAACGAATCATTTTTATTTAAACTAGGCTTAATTAAACTAAATTTAAAAATTAAATTTAATTCTGCTTAATTAATTGGGATTTAAATCCAGCCATGTTTTAATCGATCTCTAACCATTTAAACAAGGTTTAACCAAATAAACCATCAAAACTTGATTTAAGTAACTTGGATTTAAGTTCAGCGAAATCAAGTTTAAACCATGTTTAACTGAACAAAGTTTAAATAAAGTTAACTAACTTTAGGTTAAACTAAATTTAATTAATTAAATTCAAGATTTTCTTTCATTTAAACTGTCATAAATTATAATTTAATGACAAAAAATTACTAAGGCAAATACATGTCCTGTCTAACTTTACCATGGTAGAACTGGCCCTTTAGAACCTTTTAAAAAAATATTTCTCTTTCAGAAAGTGTTTCATTTGTTGTTGTTTTTTTTATTATTAGTTATTGCGCTGTTTCCTTTATTGTTTTTGTTTTTGTATATTTTTTTTACTATTTCCTTAATTAGATTTCATTTTTGTATTATTGTTCTTATTGTTGTTGTAATTATGAATTGATTTTTTTTTCTTTTTTTTTAAATTATTGTTTTTTAAAAACATACGTTCCACAGTTTAATTCATAAAACTTTTTCCATTTAAAAAGCGATTAAAAAAATCGTTATTTGTTGTTGTTGTTCCGCCAATAATGTTAATAATTTACGATGGCGCAGATAGGCGGCTGCCTTTTTTTAACATTTTGAACTGTTTTCCTCAATGTAAACGTTTCCCGATTTTAAAGTTGTCAGATTCGTATTGAATAAACGACGATCGTGCTGTAGACTCTGATTCTGATGATGATGATGATTTTTATCCGATTTTTCTATGAAAAGACAAGAGAAAAAATAAGAAAAAAAATTAATTTTTTTTTTTATTTTTTATTAAACAACAGACTTGTTGAATAAATAAATAAAAATGAAAATGAAAAAACTTTATAAAAATAAAAATTTTTTGGGGCATAAAAATATAAAATTTATGAAAGAATATCAAAAAAAAAAAAAAAAAACAAAGAAAAAAAAGAAGAACAAGACAAACAAAAGCTATTAAGAAAAATGAGCAGCTATTAAAACGTGAACCATAAATTGCACCTTTTTTCTGTTATTGAACAACTACAATGAACATAATAACTAGCAGACGGGCGGCTCTAGGCGTGTACACCAACCGATTGATTATCTGTTTTAATGCCCTACATCATGAACCATTTAGCTATCGTTTACGTTTTGTAACTTTTTAGCACAGGAGGAGGTACATGTTTTTAGATGACATCTGGTCACCCCATGTCAAATTAACAGATTATCCTTGTGGATTTATTGGCAACGCGGATGCGATTGAAGTGGCAAAATCAGGTTTAGCTTTGGAGAAGTCATTGAGGCTGCCAATAGGCTCCTTCTTCTATGGAATTATTAAGGAAAAATTGGATTCACTTGTAAACTGTGCATGGGGATGCGTGGAGAGAACGATCTGCAGGCTTGCGAAAGCTTTACAGCCCAGGCTCTGTCCTATAGGAACGAAATTAATCCTATGTATGTGAGTAGTCTAGTCTATTAGTGTATTAGCTTATTAGACAAGCGCGCGTAATTCAACCTTTGGCCCAGATATCTCGAACAAATCGAAATATGAAGAGAAATTTTTTTCGGCGGCTTCCTCTAGAGTAAAATGAAATTGTCATGAAAAGTTCCTCGAAACATCTGTGGTTTGGAGTCAATTATACAACTGTAGGTTCTGTCTCTCATGAATAAATTAACACTCACTTACTTACATGTGGGAAACTAGGTTGTAATCTTGACTAAGTGTCTTGACTAAGTAATTAGGTAGGCAAGTAACCTATCATAGAACGTATTTCACTAAGTTTTTATGTTCAAAAAGAACTTTGAGCTGCAGGGTACTGTACCCTATAATCGTTGCTTACCATCTTTCTGGTATAAATATGCTTTCATCATTCAATCATTTTTTTTTTAAATTGAATTCCATTTAAAATTCTTTCTTCTTCTTCTTCTATACGGAACCCATTTTTTCGTAATCCTTTTGATTCCTGTGCATTGTTTTGTATGCACCAGAACAGCGTTATGAATTTAAAATTCTGAAAATGTTTTTTTCATTTCATAGAGACTGTCTGTCTGTCTGTCTATCTGTCTGTCTTTATTGTCTCATTATTGTTGGAAATTGACAAACGAATTGATTGGCGACGTGTGGCCATAATCATAAAATGAATTGTTTTCTTTAACCAAAAAAACAAAAAAACAAAAAAAAAACAAAAAAAAATTATTATTTAAACAACGATTCGCATGGAACATCTATTATTAAATAAATTTTCAGTAAACAAAACAAAACAAATTATTTTTATGGCGAACGAGTGTTTAAAATTCAGCGAAATTTTTTTTTCTTAATTTATGGGATGTGAAATATTTTTTCAGATTTTTTTTTATTTTTCATTGCCATTAACCATAAGCAATGACGTCGTTTGTTCTTTTTAAAATATTTTTTAAATTCTCTTGAAATATTTAATAAAATTTTGTTTTTATTTGTTTTTAAATATCAAGAAAACAATAACAAAAAAACCATTAGAAATGAAAGATTTAAAGCGAGCATCAATCCAAAAGAAAATTCAATTTCACTGCAAAAAAAAAAAAATATTTCAAATAAGAATTCAGAATTGTTTTTCAGAGAATACGAATTTGTTTCAGTGAACTTTGAACTTTTGAAATTAGAAATTATTTTGCAGCAAAATTTCCATCGAACACTCGTATGAGAATTGAAGGTAATGCTCTTAAATTTAAAAAAGCTTGCAAAGTAGATACTGTACATGTTTGTGGAAATAAAATTAAAACATACGCTGGGGATACGAATTATTTAATTGGCCATTACAACCCTTTAGTTAGGATTACAACTAAGCTTCGCACATCACTTATATTGTGTATGTTAATCTTATCAATGACTAGCGAAGCCAATAGTTTAAAGACGACTCTGCATGACAGATTTTTTGAAGAATTTTTCATAGCAAGAGTTTTCTACCACTAGACTACTGAGAGTAAGTCGCCGAGAAAATTTTTTTTTTCATATTTCAGCCTGTTCGAGATGTATGGCCACGACCCTATGTATAATAAACCAACACACTACCTACTAGACCACGGCGATGCCGATATTCTCGGCTTGTAAATCTTATGTAGAATATTCCTTAGCGCAGTATAATAACACGAGCAATAAAAGGTCTTATTATCTTAAGTTTACTTTCTTAGGGGAAGGCCTTGCTTCGTAACATCCTGCTAAGGGTAAAATAGCATTTGGTGGCAATAAAATAGTCGTTGCAGAAAACAGAAGCCCCGTTTTGGATTTATTGACTGCCAGACTTTTCATTGCCTCCATGCAGAGTCGCAAAGGCATCAGTTGAACCTCAAAATATACGTGTGCGTTCCATTATTTCTACATCATTGCCCTGTTGTATTACTCCTTGTTTTTGTACCACACTTTACAGATTTTCACAACGGCGCGACTGACCATACATCGACATCATCGTTCGCTAAAACGCTGACTGATGTGTATACATTTGTATGTATTTTGTATCAGTCTCTGTAGATCAATAAGTCACTGCCGTGTATATGCGTCATCAGCGTCTGTAGAACAATAAGTGACTACTGTGTACATGCGACATTAGCCTCTGCACGCCAATAAGTAACTGTCGCATTTACACGACGTCGTCGGCCGCTGTTGTGAGACCAAATGTATATACACGGCAACCATCGCAAAAAAGCATTTCCGCACGATTTCCTTCAACAAAATGTTGAAATGAATTGCACGATAAGCTAGCGCTCTGTGTAAGTCCTCGTTAGGACATGGGCTTACTTTTCTTTCTGAAGCCTTAATCAACTCCTTAATCTGTCCTACGACACACTTTAAGTACAGCCAGTGCCAGAACACATTATGGCCCTTTAAGTTAGTCCTTCAATTGCTAATCTTCTTAATTGTTCCCTAAAATTTAAGAAAATTAATGTTAATGACCTGGAAAATTAAAACCGAGCATTGCAGTCATAAACCTATTGGCTAGGCGGAAGTATTTACCAACAATTTCCGGTTTTGTTTTTTCTTTTTTTTTTTTTTGTTAAGGATCAAAGATCCCAAAAAATAAACCCAAAGTAACTTGAAACACTTGTAATCAATTTCGTTGCCATAAATCACATCACACTTGAATGCCACAATATTTTTTCAATTCATTTTTTGAAAGAAGAATTTTAAGAATTTTTTTCTGTGTTTTGTGTTAATAGAACAGCAATTTGGGATGTAAATGATACTCTCAGGTATTATTTTCGTTATTTTTATAGGCTCCAGAGAAAATATTTTATCGATTTACAAGAAGTATTTTGTCGAAGAATTTATGGGTGGGTGTCTTTAACACTTCAAAATGAAAGAGGCTCTTGAAATTCTTAATTTTTTTTTTTTTGTGTGTTTGGAATCCTATTTACAACACGATTAAATTTGAAATTCAAAAATATATTCTTGAGGTCTTCTTTGTTTTTTTTTTTAATTTTTTTTTTTCAAATCTCAAGTGGTTTCACAAGGTTAAAATTGAAGAACGTCACAGTGAAGCATCTCATTTGAATTACGAGGGGTTTGCAATCAGGCTCGTATGGCATAACTACACATATGTATGTGTTGTGTATTCGCGGCGGGATATTTTTTTGTGTTTTTTCTCTCTCTCTCGCTCTCCCTTTTTCATTTTCTTTCTTAAATGAAATCGTTTTTCAAGGTTTTTTTTTCGAAATCAAATTTCATTCGTGAGCACTTTTTGTTTGTGTCGTCGTCGTAGTGTGAAATTATAAAATTGTCACCAAACTCAGCATGGTGCTGTATTTGTATTTACATATATAAGGAGTGCTCACAAAAAAATTTGTGCATACAATGCTTTGCTTTAAACTAAACTAAATTGATACTGTTGGTCCTACAATATGGGCGGTGGGAGAAACTAGGTTGTAATCCTGACTAAATGATTGTAATTGGTCGGTTAAGTAACAGAAAAATTAAAAATCCACATTGTTTTAGAAGCCATTACAGCAAAGGAGCGCAAATATCCTCTCAACATTTTGTATTACATACTCTACTACCAAACCTCTGGCCTCTAAGAGACAATGCTGTGAATTAAAATCTCCCAAGTATCTCGTGTAGACCCTTGGATATACACCACAGCCCTTGCAACGCTTCCCCCTTTTCGAATTTTGTGCGCAAACCAAATAATTACCCATGTAAACTTAAAAAAGAACAAGAAAAACAATTCAAATTACCTGGCAACATGACATGTTGTGGCTGATGAAATGTCGCTGCTGCTGTTGTCATTGTTGTTGTCGTTGGTATCCTTAAAGCGTCTGCATTGCCAATAAAAAATGTACCACCCTCTAGGCTTTGTACTTCGGCCAATTTGGCCATGAGTTTTGTTGAAAGTTCTTCGACATCTGCAAAATGAAAAACACCAAAAAAAAATTTAAAGAAATTAATAAACAACGATCCAAATAAGAAACTTCATGTTGACTTTAGGGATGCCCTATAACATGCAATATTTTTAATTGAATTTCTTCTTTCTAAATTATAAGCAACAATAGGATTTATTATCTCAACCAATATTATTCTCTTGATTTCTTTCAGAAAGGTGAAACACAAGTTTGATCTACTGCAGCAATTTTCTGGAATGCTAGGGTTACCATGTCTTAATTCCTAGAAATAATGCTGTCAATGAAAATGTATTGGATTCTTGAAATTGCGATGTCAGTGAGAAACGTATGCATACGATACACACAGAATGCGGCCATCTTCTGCAGGATTATCACCACAACTTGATTAAAGTAAAACACTGTCATGTTTCAAAAACGCTGAATGTACGATCTAAAGCACGAACACACTTTATTATCTGCTGCACATCAGGTGAGTAGTAGTTTTTTATTCATTTTTATTTTATTATACCTTTATGTGAGACGTTTATTTGGTCTTAAATGAAAGAGGGATACTTGGTTTATTAACTACCATCTCCAGCTTAAATTATCTTAGAAATGCATTGTAACTGGTTATTCAGCGGTCTAGGCTGTCAGCTGTCAACTATCGGGCTACTTTTCGGGCATTTCGATGTGACCATGATTGACATAATGGACACACTGGGAATTGGAATTGAGTTCTAAGAAACTAGGTCCCTCTTAGGCCTCATTATGTGGCGTAAATTGCATTCCTGACCCCCTGCTATGTATTTAGCATTTTAGCATTGTATTTTAAAGACGACTAAGCATTCACAATGCCTTGAATTGAGTGCTCGAGGAACACACTTTCGATGCTGATTTTATGAACGAAATTTTCTTTACCGCTGAAGCTCCCTCCTGACTCTGTTAAGCCAACAAGCAAAATTGTCCCGTATGGGTCTCAAAGAACAAATTAGTTATTGGAGAAAAACCATTCAAAAAAGTGAGCATTTTGGCCTAGAAGTTGCCATCGGGCATTGTTTTTTCGAAAATCAATCTGCAAATACCCTTACTTTCAATTCAGTGTTCTATAGCCTGCGAATGAAGTTTGTAAACTGGATGGTTTATGGTTTCGAAAAGAGGCTACCATCAGCCACAGAATTTAATCGATTTTTAGCTTTATTGCGTGAGTAGTTTCTGGAAAAAGTAATTTTACGTTTTGATGACGTCACTTGTCCACCAAAAATTTACGAGATTTGACGCGGTTACACTTCTTTTGTGGTGCTGCGCCAAAGACCGTGTCTATGCAGATACACCCCAAATGTAGAAGCAAACCAATATTCATCAACAACTTGACCCCGAGCTGTCGTAATTGTGGTCGATAGACTATCCCCATAAGAATCAGTTTTGAGGTTAAAATTTCTATGATATCTTTACGCCTATGGTAGGGTGTAGGGTGTAAAAGTAAATATTTATTCGCCTTTAATTGACAGCGAAGAAAAAAAGAAAATTTCAGTCAAGGAAATCGCAGGCAAATAAGAGTTTAACATTAAACAGATGCCGTGTATTTCAAACCAAAACTGCCAAAAGTCCAAAACAGTCAGTCAGTCAGTCAGTTAGCCCAGTTAGTCATTTACTCATCATGATTATCCACCAGCCATCTACATAAACAAGCCTTAAACTGGCCATTTTCAAATTTCTTTTTCCAATTCTTTGAAAGACTTTTCACACTTTCATTATAATGTGTTTGAAATGATGATGATTACGATGATAATTTGCAAGATGCCAGCAGCAGCAGCAGGCACTCTTTCTTTTGTTTTAAAGTTTTCAATCTGCGTAAACACGAAGTACATAAAATTGTTGCAACAGTGTGAGTGTGAAGCTACTAAATTATAATGATTTTTTGTTTGTTTTTGTTTTTGAAAACTTTATTGTTTATATTACACACACGGTTGGTTAGTTGGGGAATCTTTGCATATTTATTTTTACTTTGGTACGCAGTTCTTTCTCTCTTCTGCGTCAAAATGTTCTGTGATTGTGTGTGAAGGGAGATTGGTGTGCCAGCAGAAAGATTTAAAACATTCAGGCATTGCAAGTCATTTATAATCGCCTTCAATCATCTTGTTCGAGTGAACATGTGCAATTCATTTCGTAACACAGCAAAACAAAAACAAAAAGAAGAAGAAGAAAATGAATTTGTTTTCCTACACCTTATGTGCCAAAAACGCGGTGGAAGTGCTTTAATTGTAAGATTTATTGGATATTGAAGTGCTAGCACTACAGTTTTTACTTCATGGGGATTGAAACCCCTCTTCTCCCAGAATAGAAACTGGATTTGTAGTAAAGAACTTTCAGGTCTGCACAATGCCATCACATTTCACCCAAGTAAGTTCCTGTTCCAAAACAAAGGGATCCATTAAGGCAATCATTACGTTATATCTACGAGGATAATACCGTATACCGTACCGTAATACCATATCTACGAGGATAATACCGGGATCAGGAATAATAACTTCAGACTTTAAGAAACAGATGCTCTTCATGGCTCTATTTTTCAGGAGAATTCCTTCAAAAACTTGCTAATCTGAGTTAATTACTCTCAGCAGTAATAGTTTCCTACAATGCTTAGATCCTTCCTTCTTCCTCAGGAGTCAACATTCATATAACAAAGGAAGGTCCACTAAGTACACCCTAAAGCATACGACAATCTCATTACTTCTTCCTTCACCCTACGATCCTTTTTTCCAATTTTAGTGTGTAGTCTAGTCCGCGGTTTAAAGCCCAGCTCAGTCATCTTCAATTAAGTGATCTTGAATATGGAAGGAGCCATCAACAATGTGAAATTAGGTGCTCATAACGGTTGAATTAATCATGCAGCTTTATATACAGAATACACTGGTAAACTTGGTAGCAAAATTGCTTCCAGGAAACAGTAATCTTCTAGACGCAAGTTAGGTGGAACAGAGAACCAGGTGATATAAACTCTCTACTCCTATGGAATCTTGTAAAAAAGAATTGTTAATGGAGCTGGAAAAAATCGACTGTAGAATCTGAAAGACTTGTGGGTCCTGATAGAAAAATGAAGCAACCCGCAGAGAGGGCAATAATAAGTGGGCGTCTGCTCACAACGCTGTGAATTGTCCTTGTTGGAGTTATCGATAAAGATTGTGTAATGGGCTCTTAGGCAAGACTACTGCAGGCTTGATTATGTAGTTAGTGATTTCTGCTGAAATAGCAGAAAAGAACAAGAGGCGAAAACGTTTCTCTGCCTGCTAGAGGCAAGAGCAATACAAAGACTTCTAACATGATATTGAATTCACTGATCTATTGGAGACAGACATAAGGAAACTTAAGGAATGGTTTCAGGATTATGAGAGCAAGATTCATTGTGATGTCACAATGGCGTAAGCGTACAAGTTTCTAGTCTCTCATGCTGCCATCATGCCAGTTCTTACACTGTTTTTAATCATTTCCGCTAACAAAGTGTAATTTTTTTTGTAAACATCTTTAAATTATTTCCAGTGAATAATGATAGAAAAACAGAAGATGATCACTTTAATTGCAAAACAAAAAAAAAAAAAAAACGAGGAAAAAGTATTTCAAACTGCGTAGAATTTATTTGTTCTCTGCTTAGAAGAGTTCATAAAAGACGTTTCGCAATCTTAAAATAATGAATGAATGAATGAATGTGGATGATCTTAATGAATAAATAATAATTGTATTGAATTGTTTATACAAAATAGCAACAAAAAAAAATTAAAAATTAAAAAAAAATAATCAAGAATGTTGGCTGGGCTGGTCACTCGCTCACTCACTTTATTTATTTGTATTCAGTTTTTTCTCTTTTTTTTTTGTTTCTTAATTTACTTTCTTAATGGTGGAATATTCTATTCATTTCTAATGAATAATGAATTCTAATGAAAGGAAGTTTATACAAAAATCTGCTTATAAAACAACAACAACAAAACGTTGAACATATTTTCTACATCTTCTTGCTGCTGCAGACTACTTTTTTTTTTGGCTAAAAACACACGGAAAACAACACGTAAATGTTTACACGTTTTCAAATTGAAATTCAATGAATTTTTTTTAAGACTCTATAAACAAAATATTAAAAAAAAAAAACATAAAAAAAGAAGAAAAAAATCCAAGAAAAATTGGCAAATTCATGCCATAAACAGTAGCAGCAACAGCAGGCAGTATAGCCCATAAACGTATTAAGAAAAACATTGAATGAATGAACGAGTGTTTCACTGTGAATGAATGAAAGCAGCAGTTGTAAAAGGCCATGGAGATTGTTGCAGAGAGAATGGAGGGTACGAAGAGGGGAGTTTCTTAATCCCAAATAAGTTTCAACATAATAAGTTTTGTATTCGCATTTCGTATTATATTGTCATGAAATTAATGGCTTGTCATCGATCATATTTGGTTGTAGAATACATACGTACAATACAACACAACACATATTCACATTTCGTGCATGAGTGAATCGAAAAAATGGCAGAAGAAAACAAAACAAACAAACAAATTAACGAGGATTTAACACATCAAAAAAGAGGCCCTACGATGCTTGAGACAATACATAAAAAAAATAGAAGCTACAACAGATCCTTGCTTCCATTTACTATGTTTTGTCAACGATAATACCGTGTAGATCGTATTATAATATGGGTTTACACTACACAGATAATCGGCGTAATCTATGAGGTAATGTGTTAGCTTATTAGTCATGAGGCCGAGCCTCAAACCACAGGTCAGACATTGAAATATTTCTTTGGGGACTTCCTCTCAGCAGTATAACGTTAAAAAAGAGGCATTGCTGTGCCTTCCTCAGCGAAAATAATGTGTGGATCGTGTCCTAATAAGGGTTTACACAGGGCAGACATCGAAATATTTCTTTCGGCGACTTCCTCTCCAGCAGGCTTCTGGCAAAAAACTCGCGAGGCTAAAATAAAATTACCATGAGAAGTTTCTTAAAAAATCTGTCGTTCAATGTCGGCTTTAAACTATAGGCTCTCATGGATGAAACTAACATCATGGGTGGTGTTAAAAGCTAGGTAGTAATACTGAAAAAATGGCTATAATTACCAAACAAGTGAGCAAGGTCGCATAATAACCGATTATTTTGGACCTTCAATGGAAGATTATAGTTTCAGTAAGACGTTGCCACATGCTACACTTTATAAGCGATCTTCGCTTAATTACATGAAAAGTTTTCAAAGAAAATAATTTCATGGTTTAGCAACACGTTACCAAGGCTGCCAAGGTACCAAGATCATGTGACTTGGAGCTTTATTTGTGGAATTACGTCCATAGCCGTGTCTTCTTGTCTGAACCTCTAAAGTTGGACCATTTGCAGGCTCATTATTCGTTAAGTTATTGCCGTATACCATCTGAGAAGTGCCAAAAATTGGTCGAAAATGATCTGAAAATGAGTGACTGCGGCAAACCAATCCAGAAAAGGACATTGAAATGACATTAACATTGTATTTGCTACATAATGAACACGTTGAAGCCTACTTAACTCGCTTGGTCGTTGTAACGCTTTAGTCAGGATTACAACCTAGCTTCCCACACCACCCATGTTGTGTGTATCTACCTGGTATTAAATAATTTCGATTACAAATGTTGAAGATGCTTTAAGAATTTTAGTTTTCTTTTTTCCTTCGTTCAGTTGTTAATAGAAACTCAAAAGCAACTGCTGCCACATCAAAATATTGGCTTCTTTCGATAGAAAAATCTCTATAAAACATGATTGGCTAGCAGCAGTACATCCATCAATCATTAAAAAAAATACAAATAAAAATAACAACAGCAACAACAACAACAACAACAAAAAATTTATAATAAATTCTAAACAGCACCAAACAATACAAAGAAAGACAACGAAAAAGCAAGAGAAAAAATGTTTTTAAAATTCTAAAGAAGAATGAGATTCAAATCCACAAACAAAAATTAAATCAAATCATCAGAACAGATACAATACCGATACCCATTCCGATAACACAGAAACGAAATGATTTACAACATAAAACATGTGTTGCCTTCAAAACTCATTAATTCTTCTTTCCTTTACACTCCGATTTATTTTATTTTATTTTTTCAATTTTTTTTCTTCTGTTTTTTTGGCAAAAGTGTGGAAAAGAATTTCAATCAATAAGATTTACTTGAGAATTTATGCTCCCGCAACTGCATAAATTCTTGTGATGACAACCCACCATACAACTGTTCAGCAGTTGTTTGTAAAGGGTTAACCATGTTGCGGTTGCAAAAGTCAAATTAAAAAATAAAGCTTTTCGAAAGTCGGAATTTGGATGAAACTTTGTATTCCTTTCTAATGCTTGAATTAATCACGGTACAGTAGGTAGTGTGTAGCCCGTAGTTCAAATCTCAGCTCAAACATCTTGAATTAAGCGAAATACGAAAAAAAAATATTTCTTTCGGTGTCTGTCTCTCAGCAGCAGTCTAGAAATAAAATTTCTATGAAAAGTTTTTCAAAAAAAAAATCTGTCGTTCGGAGTCCACATTAAACCCGCTCTACTCGTGTATAGAAATAACACACAGTATGGGTGATGTGAGGAGCTAGGTTGTAATCCTAACTAAAGGGTTGTAATTGACCAATTAAGTAAGTAAGCATACAAAAGCCAATGCAAAATCTACCATATTCTGTAATGCTTACTAAGCACTGACCTGACCACATCTGCAAAGCTCATCAGTCATCCTTAATAACGTGGTACTATGTCGACTATTATCACCCAGTAATGCTTGAAAAGTAGTCGCCGTTGTCTAGTAGATAGTGTCTTGGCAACGGTTCAAACCCCAGGTCAAACATCTCTGGCAAAAACTCTGAGATTGCCATGAAAATCTGTCGTTCGGAGTCGACTTTAAACTATAGGTCCCGCCACTCATGTGTGAAATTAACGGACATAAGTGGTGTGAGAGGCTAGGTCGTAATCCTGACCTCGAAAAGTAGTCAGGTTTTGAATCTTCACTTTTGTGGTCAATTTTAACTTGTTTTAGGTCTTCTCTCGTTGTTAAACGATTCATATTCGCGAATGACAAAGCTTTCGCTATCAAATGCCACTTTATTTGAAAGACAAACTTGCCATGCTAGAAGATCTGAAGCCACTCAATGGATAACTCGATACATGAATAATTTTGTTTCTTGTTGTTGTTGTTGTTGTTTTTACATTTGAATTTAAATTTACAAAAACAATTTTTTTTTTTTTTTTTTTTTTTTTTAAATTTCTTTTGTTTTCATATGTATGAATGAAGAGAGTGTTGAGTAAATATTTCTTTAAATTGGCCTCATATTACCCATCCATCCATCCAACCAACCACCCACTCGACAACAACCCACTTCACTTGAGCAGCAGCGAAAGAGAGAGAGAGAGAGAAAGAGAGGAAGATCGTCATTGTCATCATCTTTATTGCGATCACCACCATCATTCTCAAGTAGATTTTCAAAATAATTTACGATTCTCGGATATTTTTCTTTTAATTTTTATTTTTTTGTGTTAAAAAGGGCCCAGGGATTTAAGAACGAAAGAAGAAAAATGTTTCTAATAAAACTGTTGGTTGGTATTTGGATTTAGACAAGGCCAACATAAAATTTATGTTCTCTTCTTCTTTTTTTAGTCTTTTTTAATTGTTTTTCCGAAAAAATAGATCAAATTTGAAATGGAAAACCAACAATCTTAAATGAAAAACGATTTTTTTTTTATAAAAAATTTTCTTAATAGCGGAAATAAATTTTTCTAACACTTGTCGTCCTCTTAAAACAAAACGAAAAAAAAAATTTAATTTTTTTATGGGAAATGATTTGAAAGCATGTCATAAATTTCCATATTGGACTCTAGCAGGTTATCCATTTAGTTCAGTCAAAACTGCAGGTTTGGCAAGACTATCAGCTATTAAATACGTTTACACTGAAATGTCATGGATCGTTTAACAATCGAAGAATTTTCCACGTTAAATAGTGATTTAAATAAGAAAAAACTTGTTATCATACTCGATCTATGGTGCAAGGAATTGTTAACAATTCTAAAGAAATTTAAAGAGCCAGGAAGCGTTACAGATGTGATCAGGCCAATGCATCATCGCAATGCCAGAAATATCGCTTATGTTTGGAAAGTTGTAGTGGATAATTCGAATTTATGCATTCCACAAAGGCCTTAGCAATTGCACTCCTCGCTTTCGGCCCATAATGGCCGATTTTGCACCTCCATCCATGTAAAGTTCAAATCACATAACCATTAAGATCCACCAAGCATTCATAAAGCACTGGATTGTTTGCTAGAGGAATTGGCTTTCAATGCTAATTAAAAAAAAATTCTTCAGTGCTAAAGCTAACTTCTTACTCTGTTAAGTCAACAAGCAAGACTTTCATGTAAGGGCTTCTAAGAACCCAGTAGTTATTGGGGAAAGTCTTTTCAAAAAAGTGTCTATTTGGTAAGCCTTATGGTCTGGAGGTGCCATCGGGTCTTACTTATCCGAAAATCAATCTACAAGAACCGTTACATTTAATTTAGTATCCTTTAGCCGTAGGATAACCGACCTCTTTTTGGTCTGCAACTGAAGATTCTGATTCATACCGTCCAGTATGTGGTTTCAATGAAACGTTGGCATGAGCTACACAATACAACCGATTTTGAGTTTATTATGAGAGAAGTTTACTGAAAGAGTAATTTCGAATATTGGTGTAGTGCAACAGAAGCAACTCCGAAGCGCGGAAGAACATTTCACACTCGATGATTAACGTTAACAAGAGAAATTGTGGCACATGAGACTCAGAGAATCCAGAGATGAGTAAAGAAAAACTATGGCATCCAAAAGAATTGACTTTTTGCTGCGTCTTGAGGTGTAGAAGAGAGCCTTCAATTCAACCGTTAGATAATCGTCTTTGGTCTAAAATTAAAGATTATGAATTGAACAGTGCCATGGAGAAACACCATGTGTTCGATTTTGGCTTTGGTTCCTGAGTTATTTTCAGAAAGGGTGATTTCACACTTTGGTGTTCAAAATTGCTTGCCAAAGTCGTGATATCTGACGTCGTTATACTTTTTTGTTGTGAAACCTCGTCTACACTGATAATTCCTAACCAACATTCGTCAAGTTACCATCCGAAATGTGCAAAAACTATTTCAAAAGGTACAACACTTACTTACTTACTGAATTAGTTGTTAAAACCCTTTAGTCATGGTATCAACCTAGCTTATCACACCACCACTGTGTTAATTTAAGCTGTGAGTGGTGGAACCTACTGTTTAATATCGACTATGCACAATAAAATTTTTTTGAGAAACTTTCACGTCATTTCTTTACACCCAGAGTGTTTGCCACAAAAAGACTGCCGAAATGAAGTCATCGAATGCAATATTTTTGCATCAACAACAGCTGCAACCAATACAAAGGCGTGTTCATTTCAATGGCCTTGACAAAGTATCATGTTTATTAAGGCAACGTCCAAGTTTTTTAAGAAATTAAAAGTTCCATTATAATTATTGAATTGTACGTATTTTACTTTTCCCAATTTATTGAATTTATTTGGGTTTTATTTCATATTGAATTGGATTGAAATGCCTTATAATTCTTTATAAAATACTTTCTTGTATTTTATAAGTAAAAAATCTTTTCTAATATTCCTCTAAAAACCCTGTATTTTTTTTTTTTTTGCTTCTCCTTATTCTTCCATATGCAAATCAATGTTTATATTGTAGGTTTTACTTGTGTGCGTATGTGTAATGCTGTTCTGCTAATTGTATATGTATTTTGTATCACATCACATAGACTTCGTCTTTTAATCGGTTTGCTGTTGGCATTTGTCCTCAACATTTTATTTACGAAGATCTCCTCATTAATGGCTCATTAGTAGTCTCTTTTAATAAAGAGAAAAAAAAAAAACAACAACATAAATGAACTCTGCAAAATAATGCATTGGTATTGGTGTGAATGAAAAAAACGCTACTCTGTATGTGCATGCATACAGAACAAGCATTAAAATAACACGAACATCATTGGCAAAATAAATAAAAAAAATATGATGATGAATATTTATCAGTTCCAAGGACAGACTGATTAGAATTGATAGTTGGTTTGGTTTGCTTGTTTGCTTGCTTGCTTTATTGATATTTGCATTAAAGGGGAGGGGAGACTAGAACAAATGCTAATAACATGGAATATACAATTTTGATGCTAGCAACATTTTAAGCAACATGTTGTTAAACTTTAATGACAAACTTATATATGCATATGTTGCTTATGCATATATTGCTGTATAAAGAAGACCTTAATACATATTTTCTTTTTGTAATGTTCAATGTCTTTTTATGTTTTTATTTTATTTTATTTTATTTATTTTTATTTTTTTTTTTTTTGGTAAAATATTTCTTTTTAATTTC
>QOCX01000525.1:109734-134961 GCA_005959815.1 Sarcophaga bullata
TGTTTTTTTTTTTAACATTTATTGCATACAAATGAATTTTTTTTTTCGTTTTCACACTCATAAACAGTAGCACCCATCTCCATACATATGATTACCGAAAAAAATATAAAACATTGTATTCGTATGCATACATGTGTGTACCGAACATACGTGTTGCTCAACATTTCAGAGAATTATGCCGACCCAACGACCTGTTTGTTTTCAAAATCGTTCGTTCGTTCGTTATATGATGGCATTTTGTTATTGTCACAATGGCATTTTCGTTTTTCATGAATGCAAATAACAACAATAGCTACAGCAAGCAATCAAGCAAGCAAGATTGTATTTGTGTTTGTTTTCCTTAAAGAATTGATTGACAGTCGAGTGCCGTCTATGAGAAATTGTTATGAAAACCTCTGAATGTCGTGTTTTTTTTAATGTAAAGCTTAGTGTTGCTAAACTCGTATAATCGTGGTTATGTTTAAAGGATTTTTTTTTATCAAAAACTGGGAATCCTAAAGATTTCTTATGAAAAAACATGCACGTTTGAATAGAAATTCAATGATTATGGCATTCATTTATAAAAAAAAATTAATTGCTTATATACATACGTAGCAATTATCATGATTTTTAAAGTATTTCTCGTACACCGAGTTTTAAAAAAGCCTTCCGCTTTGATTTGATTACACCAAAAGCTATCTCTGTAAACCGTGTTCACCTTTTGCAGAATTTTAATTGCGTAGAAATTTAAAAAGGTATTCTATATTCATATTGAAGAGTAAAATAAGCAATTTTTTACCGATTATTCGGTTACTCGGATCTTGTAAAATCCTAAGAATACTTTACATAAAAGCAATAAAAATATTATTAAACAACCGGCAAAACCCAATAACTAAATTTTTCCTGAAACGGTTATCAATTAACCATTGTCCGAATACTCTCTATTACTGTTTTTTTCTTCTTATTCCGTTTTCGTGTACCAGAAACAAACCACGAAATTGTAAATGTCTGTCCTTAAATGTTTGGCATTTCAAATTCAATTTCCAATTTTTTTTCTTTTTTTTTCATTTTCTTTCTTTAATTTTTACGAAAAAAAAAAAAAAAAGAAAAAGGAAAAAAAGGAAAAAAAAGTTGACCACAAAACGTGATCATGGCCAAGTAAACAAGACGCGAAGGCTTATTTTTAATTTCAAAGTCTCCACGCCAATGTCATTACGATCACGATCCAACGTAAACAACTTCACACACACGCATACGCACACTTACACACAAAACATGCACGTGTCTACGCTTAAGGAATATTTGATGAGGAGAGGAGAACGGATGGATAAACGGACGGACATACGGTAAACTTACCCTGATCTAATCTACGTTCCATGCGTCGCCACTGTCGCATGTGATGCACTAGAATACAAGCGGCCACAATAAAAAATAAAAGACACGCCAGCACAGCCAAGAAGAGAGCAGCCGTTTGCCAATCCATTGGATCAGTCTCATCCTGTAGCTGTTGCAACTGTTCGGCCGTTAACTGATGGTGGTCTAAACCGTAATCTAAGCCATCAAACTTTCGTCGCTGTAAACAAACAAAAATAAAAAAAGAAAGGAACAGAAAAATGCCAAAAAAAATTAAAATGAGATAGAGATACAAGGGCAGGCAGATACAGTTTGTTACTGTGGTTTTTGAACAGAAAACCATTAAGGATATTCACAGTTTGTGGTAAAAGCAATTGTTTTTTCTCTTTTTTTTTTTGCGTTGTTTTAGCTCTCAAGCTTGTCAATTATAGTTACTGTAAGGAGTTTTTATCAATCAAACCACTGATAGGTAGCTTTACAGACACTTTGTTTTCCTCACAAACTGTAAACATCCCCTGGCTTCAAAAAAAAGATGCAAAAAAAGTATTCAAATTCCTTAACTCACCTCCTTCCAATTGGGTTCCGTTTTCGATAGAACAACCCAATCGATTTTTAGATCATAAATTGAACCGCATACAGTGTCGCGATGCATTTGACAGGGCCGCAGCGGTATCATATCGCCCTGACACACAGTGCAGGGTATGCATTTATCCTTGTAGGGATCCCACCAACTCTGCGATTCGCACAGAGAGCCGGCTGAACATAAGGAACATGTTGTTGTTAAAATTAACAGCGTAACACACAATGATGCTGACGTTGATGATGATGGTGCTCTTGGTCTCAGCAGACCACCCATCACACTGCTGGGCCGCCAAAACCACTGGATATTGCTGCTACTGCTGCTATCCGATATCATCGTCGTTGAAGATGTTGTTGGTATTGTTATTGACATGACGCTGGTATTGTTTGTGTTGGTGTTGTTGCTATGTTTGTAAACATTTAAATTATTTGTACAATTAGTCGTCGAATTAAAACATGTAAACGCCGGCTCTTGTTGCCTATGATGATTCCCCTGTAACGTTTGCAACTCTTGACGCTTTTCTTTTAACACGCCTTGGTTGTGTTTTAAATGCCTAGCGGTAGTGGTGGTAGTGTTGTGGTGAGTATGGCTTTCTAATCTATTTCTAAACGATTTATTCTCCTCATTGTAATTGTGACGTTGCAGGTTTAACAAATGATTCGTGGTTGTTGTTGTTGTTCTCCTTTTTGTAGGTGGTAGTGGTGATGGTGTTGTGTTTGCATTGAATTGTGTTCGCGTCTGGTTGTTACTCTTAAAACTGGTTTGATGGTCGTCTTCTAGCGTCGTTGTAGTTGTAGTTGTTGTTGTTGTTGTTGTCTGCTTTTTAAATTTCTTTAAATGCGCGTGTGTTAGTTTTTCTTCAATCATCGTGTTTTAGTTGCTTTTATTGCAATTGTTGTTGGTATTTGGTTAGAGTTTCTCGTTAAATTTCGTTTCGGCATTAACTGTAAATAGACAAAAACGAAAGAGAGAGATAGAGAATGACAAATTAGTGAATGTTTCCCACGTTACTGTAGTTGTTTTTTGGTTTTTGTTCGTAGAATTTTTCAACTTTTGTTTTCATGAGAATTTCAAAGTGACTCCCATTTTAATGACTTCCAAAGAATTACAATAAAAACAAAAACGCAACCGCAATTGCAATTGAAATTGCAACTACAAACGCGTTTTACATTGTTTGCCGTCTACTTAACACACTCTATTTACAATAGAAACGCGCAGACGACCAGCATTTGTGGTCTTCGTAAGTAGCAACCAAATTACGTGGTGTGATGTGCACTTGAAACTTGAAATCAAAAATAAAGTGCTGCTGCTGCTGGTGGCATGGAACCCTTTTAACGGCACATTAAACAAATCAAATCAGAAGAAAAAAAATGAAAATTACCAGCCAGCCAGACCAGACAAGCCCAGCTATTATATAAAAATTTGTATCGCATTTTAAAGTTGTTTGGTGAAGTTTTTCCCACTAAAAATTCATTGTCACTCCATTCCATGTGTGTGAAAATGCATAGAGTCAACCCCCCCTTAAAAATTATGCAAAAAAAGTGTATCGAAGCTATTTAGCCTTGAGAGAAAATTTAAAATTTTTATTCTTTTTCTGCTTTATTTCATTGCTATTCTATTCTGTACATTTTATATAAAAAAATGCTGAAATGTAAACTGTAACAACTTCCGTTAATTCAAAATTACCAGGGTTAAAAATAAAAAAAAAATTTTAGTCTTTGAAGTAACATATGAACGTTAGAAAACATTTCCACCCTTTTATTTCCTTTATTTTGCCTTGTTTCCGCTTTATTTAACGAGTTCTAGAGTGACAGGGTTGCCATGTGTCATTGTTCCCTCTCTATAAAAACGTATTAGGTTGTTGGATTGCCTGTAGGAGTAAGGAAATCAACTCTTTCTGAAAAGATGATGTGAGTTAAACATCCCGAAAAGGATGAAATTATTCCCATGCCCAGCTTATTCCGCTTGGCGAGCTAGACCACTGCTTTTTTCTTTAGTTAACTTCATACAAACCAAGTACCCAAAGATTTTTATTTAATTTCCATGAAAAAAACATGGTAACTCTAGTCATTAAAATTTTTCACCATTTATGGATAGAGTGCACCCCTCCAAACATCTCTTCCCACGCCTTTCTGTGATGACGTAAGATTATCTGTCTTATTGGTAATTGCTGTAAATTCCCATATGACCTAAGATCCATATTTCTCCTGCCTAGCTTGGTCTGACTGTCCCATATTATTATTGAGTTAACCTCGTACAAGACGAGTGCTCGGATGGCAAGCCTTGCTTTTAGTTAGTATTGCTACCGTATTGCCACATTGGATCGTGTGCATCGTACACTTGGAAGGTAATTCTGAGGTTCTTACCTGAAAAATGTTTAAAATAACTGTGCAACGGTACTTTTTAACACCCATATTCTGCAAAATCCTGAATGAATTGCAATCACTTGAGTTTCTTTTACTTTTTCTCCGTCACACTTCTTTATTTAAAAAAAAAAAATGTTTTTTATTTAAACTTGACAAAACGTTTCAGTCCGTATGCTCATCTAAACTCAACACGAATGAAAAAAACTGACTGAATTGAACTCAAAAAAAAAAAAGAAAAAAAGACGGAAAACCATTAAAAACGTTGCTCAATATTTCAGTATTAATTGCTTACAATGAACAGCCATTTAAACACATTTTTGGCTTTAAAACAATGTAACCAAAGCCTTTTAAAGCAACCGTGTAGTCTGTATATAGACCCTAAGACCATATAAGGCCTGCAACATAAATATTTTCAATAATGGCGCCCACCTTTTAGTTGAATTAGAGTTTTCAATAAATTTTTTGGGACGTCTTGAAAGGGAAACAACAATTACAGAAGCTTACAAGTTTGAGTTTGATTTTTTTGATAGAAATTGTTGCTAATTCAGTATGAAAAAATACACGTAATAGCAAAACAACAAAGAAATTATGGTAATAAGGATAGAGAAAGATCAAATTACAATAACAAATCAATGTAGAACAAATTGCCGAATCAACAGTAGAGTTCCAGAACTTGACAAAACTAAAACAAATGAAGTATAAATACAGCAAACGATAATATTGGTAGTGAGTTGTAGTAAGTAACATCTTCTTTATGCCCAGTCGAGCTCTCTTCAAATTAAAAAAAATGGTAGCCGATCGGGGACTGAGGCAACCTGCGGAAAACTGGACGATCACAGCGTTACTATTTCGTAAGTCCCTGTTGGAAGATTCAATAGTTGACTGTTGCATGCATTGTAAGGGCTTAAGTGGTTCTGTCCCCTCATCAATTCATGAAGGACATCGTTTAATTGTTTGTAGTTTTGCTCGTACGATTCAGTGTGTAGAATTAGACATGATTGATAAGGAAAATTTCCATTCCAAATGTGTATTTGATTTGAATTTTGAAAAAGAAACTCAAATTTGAATGACTCTGTATAGCAAAATCACATTTTTATACTCGCTCGCAATATGGTCATAGAAATAAAAAAAAATTCAACAAAAAATTGTTATTGAAACAACAGAACGCGTAATTGAAAAGTAAAAAAGCAAAAACACACAGTAAGCAGCACGCATTTGAAAAATTTTGTTAAATAAATTCGTATATAAAACTACAACAACACCAGCTAATATTATAGAATACGACAATAACAGGAAGGAATATTTAATTTAAAAAAAAAATCAACCCAAACCACCGAACACGTCAGTCAACCAACTGACAGAGAATATCAGCACAGTACACAGTACATAGGTATTAAACGCTCTCGAACTACTATGACCATTGACAACAACTGACCACCGTCCTCAAAACTGTAACTAAAAAAAATTGAAAGAGCAACAGCAGCAACAAATATTTTTAACAAATATTGTACGTACGGACGGACGGACTATTTAAATATCACTTTCAAATGTTTAAAAGTTGCTGTATTTAGTCGCACGAAGCCAGTTTTATTAGCGCAAGTGACTACATCATCATCACGATTATTGCCATCATCGTCATTGTCACGATTATCGTCACGTTATTGAATTGATATTTTAAACCATGAAGCATAGAAAAACAAATCAAAGACAGAATGTTTTTCTTTTTATTTTCTTTAAAAAACATGGCAACCCTAATTATTGAAATTATACACCATTTATGTACAGGGTGTACCTTTCCAAACACCTCTTCCCACATCGCAGAAAGACGTCGCAAGCTCATCTGTCTGTTCTCACATAAACTGTGAGGGAGAGCAGAGAGTATTTTCCGTTTTTATCCTGTCTAACTTGGCCAGACTGTCTCTCTACGATTGTCGAGTTAACCAAACAACACAAATACTCGGATTTCGGCCAGAGAAAATGAACGCATTGTGCGAAAGGCCACATTATGTATGATCCAGCAGAAGGTAACCGTTTTTATCCCTCCTAGTTTGTTCAGTCTGTACCGTCCAATAGACGAGTTTACCTTAACGAGACCCTGGCCCTGCCAGTATCTTTACAAACTCATCGTCCTGCTTATTTACTTGAATTTTCAAGGGACTTGGAAGCCTGAAGAGGTTGAATTCACATATTTCCCCTGTCCAGGTGTTTCAGCTTCCCCAGGCAGTTCTAGTCTAGTACCAAAATGGTAGCCTAACACTCAGATAGTATTGCTATGTCCCATCTTTTTTACTCCCGTTCCATACTGAATTGAGCACTTCTTTCGTTTGAGTAGGTAACTGTGAAATTCGCCATGAGTTATGTTTATTTGACTTTGGGAGCGAATGACATCTTTTCTGACCCACTATCTACCCTAGAACCAACCGTATACCAAAGCTTAATGCCTTCAAATTGCTCCTTTTTTTTATCCCCTTTAACTCAGTGTTTTTTGCTAAGCATTTCCCAAAATCACTAAGACCCCACTGATTATGTTCGGAGAGCCCACTTGAAACGTATTTCCTCATACGCATGCATTAAAGTTCACTGGGTTGCATTCAGGTTGGCATGGCATACCCCAATGCAAGACGTGTTACGACTTTTTCGTCTTCATTTCTATTTCCCTTAAATGGAGTTGTTATTGTGGTTGTTGTTGTTGTAGCTATTGTCCGGTTATTTATACACAACGTCCGCTTTTGTTGGTTTCCAACAACTACTACAATCGGCAATAAATTTGAAATCGTTCAAGTTGTCGAACGCCAATCAATTGATAATTTAAAGAAATAGAAACAACAACTACAACAACATCTAATTTAAAACAAACAAAAAAAAATGAAAATTGGAAAAAAGCCCAGCAATTGCTATAAAAAAAACAAAACATTTTCTATTTCTAAACGAAAAACAAACAAAAAATCGGGAAAAAAAAATAGAAAAAAATGGGGAATAAATGGCCATTAAAGTGTGCGTTTAAGTGCCAATGAACTGGAGGTTGTGCGTTTCCCAAATGAGTTGCGCTTTTGATAACAGTTTTGCAATTTATTTTTTCTCTTCTTCTTCCTTCCTTTTCGGTTTTTCTACATTTTTTTTTTTGTGAAGTATACACACAGTCTAAGCAGTTAGTATAAGTATACACGGCATTAAAATAATACAATATTGGGACATGAGCAAAATTTAGGTACGTAGTTCGAAGCATCACAATAAAGAATAGAGAAATGTAGGTCAGTGAATTCTGGTATCAGAAAAATCATGTGACAAATCCTAACAATTGTGTTTTTTATTTTTTGTTTTCTTCGAATGCTTTCTGTGTCTTTATAATTATTACCATGACTGTGTTAACCCCATCATAGTGCAACCGGCAACAAAATAAACACACAATATTTGTGTGTATGCATGCAATCAAACAAACCCAACAAATTTGCTTGACTTCTGACTGACTCTATTGCTCCCTCTTTTGTCTCTTTCGTTTACCCGACGTCGGCTCGACCACCACTGTTAGACGCTTCTATTCTTTAAACGCTTTCCATTCATAACAAATTTTAAACACGCGGTCGGTCGGATTCGATCGTTTGGTTTGGTTTGGTTTGGTCGGTCATAACATTTTATGTGTTGGTAGGTTTTTTTTTGTCTTTTTTTTGTGTGTTCATGTACACATACATACATATATACGCATATAGTTCTTGTTTTTTTCAACAACAACAACAACCAAATGAATTGTTAGACAATTTAGACCCGCCATTCAATCATTGAATGAATTTGAATTTTGTTGTTGATGATGGTTGTTTTTGTTTTTTTTTTTTTTGTTGCTTTACGCATTCAATATTAACACAAACTATTGTTGTTATTACTTTTTATATGTTGCGTATACATGTGTTGCTGTTGTTCTCGATGTTGTTTTTTCCTGTTCACTCTCTCTCTCTCTCTCCCTTATACCCCGCTCTTGTGTTTGCTAATGCAAAACCAATTTGTTTTTTTTTTTTTTGAACGCTCAACACATGTGTTTGTCAAATTGTGTTTTTTTTTTTTGGTTCCTTCGTTGTGTTGTTTAGTTTTTTTCGTTACGAACATAATTAATTCCAATCGGAAATAGTTTTTAATGGCGGATTTACATTTTTTTATAACCCAAAAACAGAAAAATACAACAACAACAATGTTGTCTATACATCACACACACACACACACATCTGAAAACAGGCACAAGCTAAAACACCTTTTGCGTTATATTTTCTGCGTATTTTAGTTTTTTTTTTTTTTGTAGATTTTTTTAAACTATAATCCACCGTACAATGGGTTTTTCTTTTTCAAGACAGACTGCTGTTGTATGTTGTATGTTTGCTTGCATGCATGCATTTACTTTAGGTCTAGGTGTCCGGTCAAAATTACAACAACAACCATAACTCTTAAAGGAACATAAACAAACATCACTCAAGTGTTGCCATGTTAAGAATATTTATGTACATGAATACATACATACTTATTCATTGTAATAATTATTAAAAGAGTAAATGATGGGGGTTTTTCATTATTGAATTAGAACTAAAGGTCATCATTTAAATTTTATTAGTTTGTGCCACAAGTGAGGTTACCTGTCTAAGGACTGTATCCTGATAATTTTAAAACAATTTCAAATATTTTGAACAAAATTAATACCAAATTTTCTTTTAGCATGCTTGCCATTATTGTATACGCATTACAATGTCAATGTTATTTAAATAATTGCCTTTGGATTGTAGGCTTTGGTGGATTCTTTTGAGATACGTATCTCAGTAATGCCATAGCGATAATATTGATTTTCTAATGCTCTAGCGATTATCTATTTGTATGAATACAGCTTTTGCAATGACTTTTTCAGTTCGTCCTAGTCTAGTAAGTATTGTGTCCGCTTGCTACATGACAACTAAAGAGTTCAAAACATCTATTCTCTCTACTATCAGAAGTTGCGAGAGTAAATAATTGCCCTAAAAAAGTTCCTAAAATCTGTCTTTCTTTGACTTTAGGTTCCATCGATCTGAGACTAAATTATAGCATACAACATAAATGCTTTGAGCATTTAAACTACTTTAATTGTTGTATAATTCCGACTATATGTACGGACAAGCTACGAATCCAAATTCCAAATATTCAATAATGAGCCATAAAATAGGCCCAATTGCTGAAAAGGTTGTGGAGTTCATAAAATTGTAGTATTCGCCAAAATTTTTCTAGCTGGAGTGTTATTTTCGTTAGGTACGTAGGTATAAGTGGCCGACCCTCCAAGAACATTCGGACGGATGCACTTAAGCCACAGTGATACCCATTGTGATACCACAATTCATGTTTCTTATCCCTTACTCCTGGAACCACTTAGAGCTTCTAATGAAGCGACTCAAACTACCGATATCGATGTTGGACAAATCAGCTAGATCATCAATATAGTAGGCACCAAGATGTCTCTTCCTCCTCCTCATCTTTGCAGCTTCTGCAGAAATCATTTGTTATTTTCGTTAATGCGAACACATTACGATGATTCACAGGCCTGTCATAACCTAATCTTATAACCTTAGCAATTCCTTTCTTAGTACATTGATTATGGCGACCATAATCAATCCTAAATGTTTGAAATGTGGCCGCGTTTGATTCACCACTTTTATGGCCATGTTTGAAGTAATATTACGAGTTTTTTCGGTTGTCTAATGATCAATATTCGTAAATGGCATACTAGATCAATGAACCTTCAGATGAACGATATTAAAAAGCCTCCATGTCCGTCAAACCGGCGATTTTGAAAGCACTTAATGGATATTATGCTGTAAAAACAATACGATCTATTGTACTGCCTTCAATCTGCATAGGGTATACCTATAATGTGTTGTCCTGACAAACTTCAGAATGTTGTTCGGTGGCAGTAACTAAAATCCAATGCCTAGTACTTGATACGCATTAGTGCCACTTAATTTCGACGTATGTAGTGCGTTCAGGTAATTCATTCTCCTTCTCACAGAATCTACATATTGAACTTGAAAAAATGTTCTTTGAGTATACAGTGCTCGATTAAAAATACTGTGTTAATGGTAACACTGTTAATAATGCACCTTTTAGCAGCTGAAAAAAAAACGTGTAACCGTGCACAAATAAAGAGAGCAGACACACTTTTACACACACACACCCACAACGTACTTGTTGACATATTAGAAAAAGATTACAAAATGCAAGATGCAATGTGTATGGTTTAGTATATTTGCCACATTGNATGTGTATGGTTTAGTATATTTGCCACATTGTTGTTGTTGTTGTATTTTTTTTTTTTTTTACTCTATTCTACATGCTCCATATGTACGATGTCTTTGCTAATGTTTTTGCACATTCAATTAGTAAGAAAAGGGGAACAAACAAAGAAAAAAATGAGAACAACAACAAAATGTGAAAACAAACATGATTTCTTTTAAATTGCTGTCACTGCCAAATTGAAATTGTAATAAAAATAAAGCAAGCAAGCAACAACAACAACAACAAAAGCAACATTTTAAATTTTAACAAACAAGTTGCGGAAACAAGGGAGATGAAACACTTTTACACACACACACACACACGCGCACACATGAACATGTAAAAAGAATTTTGAAAAGCATCTGTCGTCGTCTAACAACAGTACAATACGAAGAACAAAATGAGAAATTTTTTTAGTCAAAAAGCGAATAAAATTGTTTGGAAAAATCGTATAAAAAAATAAGGAACAAAAAATTGAATTTGAAATGTTGTTGTCTCAACATTATGAATGCATTGATTGTTGTTATTGTTATTGGATTGAATCAAAAAAAAGAAAGAAAAAAAAAAGAAACAAATTTATGCCGCTATCCATCATAATTGTATGCAAATGAGAGAGAATTTTTCATTACCAAGCAACGAACAAAAAAACTCACATTTAGTCTCGTGGTAGTCAGTAGTGATTTATTTGCATTGTTTTCTTTATGTTGTTGTTGTTGTTGTTGTTGTTGTTGTTGTTGTTGTTGTTGTTGCTGCTCTTGTTATTATTATAATTTTTGTTTTTGTTTTTGTTTCTTAATAATAGAGACGGAACACAATAACAATAACAACAAAGAAAAAAACTACTTCATATTGCATAAAGAAGAAGCAAAGTATTCATGACATTGAAATCTTACAAGCTTGCTATACGACAAGCTAATCATTTCTGTAATAAAATAAAGGTGATGACGATGACGATGGCGGTGCCGATGCTGGCGGTGGTTGTTTGGGGGTTTGTTAGAGGTGATGGTCAAATGAGCGCTTTTTTTTGATGACAGTTTTTTTTTTTTGTTTTTGTCTTTAAATAGCAAAGGAAAGCGCTGATTTATTTAAGATTCTTTTTGATGACGACGACGACGACGACGTTTTTGCTCTGATGATTTAAGAAAATAAAAGTAATTTTCTACAATAAATTACGAAATTATTTAATTTGTTTGAAAAAAATTTCCAAAAAAATTTTTTGCAATTAAGAAGAAAGAAGAATTTAAAAACAAAATTTTCCGTGGATTTGTTTGGTATGTTTTTTCAACAATACAGTGTTACATGTCACACAATCAAGCGATTATTATTATTTTCGTATGAGAAGAGTTGCCCTAAATCTGGGTTTATATGATTTATACGGTATTTTTATAACGTCTCCTTCAAACCTATTGCCTGGACAAACTTCAGCATGCTGCCCACTGTCAACAATGACAATTCCCTGCCTAGTATTTGATATGCAACCAGTACTAGTACTTGATATTTGAAATACAACTGGCCTGGGATGCAGTAATACCCAACAGTTTCCATTACTATATTCTGATAATTCTTTCTCACCGTCATATAATCTTCATGTTGAGGTCGAAACAACCCCTATTGTGTATAAGGGTACACACAGAGTGTCCTGGATAATAAATTTCTAACATATTCGTTTATGTAATATTTTTTTACCGTATGATGTGTATATTTTGTTGTTGTCTGTTTGTCTGGTTTATTTCTTCTTTTTTAACGTAATAACGTAATAACAGCATACTCTAGTCCAAATCCATTAGTAATACGACTTAGTTGATGGGAATTGGTTTGAATACAAAATCGTACAGCTAAAATACATTTCTATGGTTTAAGAATATTTTTTTCTGGCACCATTAAAGAGAAGTTGCCCGATTGTGCATTGATATGCCAGTTTCCAAGAATTTTGACATTATTGGATGGAGCGAGAGCAGGGATAGTGGAATTGAGGGATTTTTTTATTGCCTCATGAATAGTAAAAACTTTGTCTATTCCATGGTATTCTATTCTATTCTCGCTAGACAAGTTTACATTTTTTTTTAACAATAAAAACTGGCAACAGTGTTGTGTTTTGGCAACAAATTGCTTGAATTTTTATGATCGCCAATAAAAAAATCCGACGATTTTTTTCTGTAGAAACACAGAATTATGTTCGCAAACAAAGAAGCAAAAAATACATGAAATTAAAATGGAGCAGCAATAAGAACAAGAACACAATCGTAGAGATTAGAAGCAGAAGCACAAATCGAAATAGAATAACAAAAACAACAGGTACATCATCATCATCATCATCATCATGACTATGATCACATCATGATCGTGATCATTATCACCTCAAAAAAGTCAAATACACGTACATACTCGTGCCTATATATGTACACAGTATGTATGTATATATACATATGTAATGTGTGTGTGTGTATAAAAAGTGATAATCATTGGCAATTTCCTTCTTCCTTATGATCTTCAAAATTACTTGAGCGCTTGTTTGTTCTACTTGTTCAATGTCTCCTCCTCAAGCGTTTCTTCATAATGCGGTATGCCTCATGTGATGGTGGTGGGGAAAAAAAATTGAAGAAAATTTTAAACGAAATTGTGAAATGAAACGTAAGAAGACAAGTGAAACAATAAAAAAAAAAACGAAAACAAAAAATTGCTTCCCTCTGCAAAAGACCTGGCATAAAGACCCTTAGTTTTCATGTCAATTTTTTTAATTTTTTTTTTTTTAATTTCAATTTCTAAACAAAATTTCGATTCTTTTTTAGTTTTTTTTTTCCTCCTCAGCCTGAATTTATTTTTAAAAGAAACAATTTTCAGTCTTTGCCCCAGATGTTGGATTTTTTCTCTTGCATTGTAGCCCTCCACCAACCAAGTCAGGCAGTCAGTCAGTTAGTGTTAGTTAGTTAGTTAGTTAGTATTGAAATTGTGGAGGAAAAAGTATAAAATTTTAATAAAAAAAAAATTGTTTTGGGGAAATGTATAAACAAAACGTTGTTTTCGAATTTTTGACTTGGCCTGATGCTCCCATCCCGCCAACCATTGAAACGTTTGTAAAACATGCGGAATAAACATAAAAATTTGAATAATTATTATACTATGGTGTGGAGATTTCTTTTGAATCTGTGGAAAATGGTTTTCTTTAGTCACAGTTAATCAATTTACAAACGATATACAATAGAAGGTCAGTCTTATTATTGGCATCACAATATATTGAGGGGAGATAAACGCTTATTTATTGACCGTTAAGCGGCCATTAAATCGCAAAAGATTATTCACTTACTTATTAAGTTAGGCATTAGAACCCTTTTAAGTGAGGATTACAACCAAGTATCTCACACCACCCATATGGTGTGTGTTATTTTTAATCGTTAGTGGTGGTAATAACTGTTTAAAGGCAACTCCAAACAACAGATTTCGTTTTTAATCAAAGCAATTTAATACGTTGATGATATTCTCTCAGTGTTACCCCATTTAGTACTTTAAAAACATTTTAAACGTTTTTTTTATTTTATTTTCTGTGTGTGCTTTTTTATTGTTTCTTGTGTGTCGTTTGGTCTGATTAAAATAAATTATTCTACAGGCACAAAATGTGATTTATTATCGATTCTACCATATCTTTAATTTATTTTATTATAATTTTTATTGTTTTTTTTTTTTTTTTTAATTAATTGTGCAAAAAAAAATCCGCCTGTTTACGTGTTGGTATTGAAAATATTTCTAAACAATTTAATTAAAAATGTTTAAACAGGCAAAAGCAAAAACAATAGTAATAACAATAACAAATTATTCATTAATTCATTCATTCATTCATTCATTCATTTTTTAATTATTTATTGTATATAAAACGACAAAAATTCAAATTCAATTATTTTTTTCTTTGTTGAAATTTAAAACGAAATCAACGAAATTGTATTGAATTTTAATGGCCCCAACCCCACCAGGTAAACGAATGATTAGAATTCCAAATCAAATTCCAAAGAAATATTGTGGCTTAATATGTGCCACAGCAATAATTGTTCAATTAAACTCGTACAAGAATATGTGAAAATGTGTAGAAGTAGTGAAGTAGATACCAATATTGATGCCAAAACATTTATTAGGCCACGGAATGCTTATAATGAATGGTTAACAACAATGTTTCTAGAAATTATTCTACAAGCTTAGTGAACCCAAAAAAAAATCATTTTCTTTTAAAACGATTCACTTAACCTCAAATTATTCTTTTTCTATTACATCTCCTAGGAGTATTTAATTTTACTCAGTTTGATTCTGCAAGTTTTATTTGTATCCTTGTAGTATACATATTTCCAAGCTTTAAAAAACACTGAATTCGCCACACTGTTTAAAACTCTGTTTTTTAATAATATTAACAAACATTGATCTCTCCTTCTGTCTCTGCCTTTATCTCTATCACTCTCTTACTTACACTCACACAATTTCTTTTTCATTTGTTATGCATTTACAGTTTAACAAACATCAGTCACAGAGAGTCAGAGTCAGTCAATCAATCAATCAGAAACAAGAAAAAAATACGAGAAAAAAAAATATAAAAATCCATCATCTTCTCAACTGTCGTCATACACAGCGTCAGCAACATTAAAAAAAAAACAGCAACTACACCAGAACAAATCAACAGAAATTATGTAAGTTTTACTCACTAATATATGCACAAGTAAGATATATTATAATAAATACAAATAAAATATACACACACTCCTACATAAAGCAAATAAACAGAAAAAAATACGAAAATAAAACAGAAAAATACGCATAAGATTCAAAGCGTACATATTAAATTGTGTGACAACATCAGCCAAAAAAAATTGTATGTATGATGGTGGTTTGGATTGGATGGATGTATGTTTGTTTAAAATGCTAATAATAATGATCATTAACGCCGTCAACAAACAGTAGCACCCAAGAGGAGCAGTTTAAAACACAAAATTTATGATAATGTAGAGCAAAAATGTTTTTTTTTTCGTTTTCATTTCATACAGTGACAGCCATCCATCCAGCCAGCCAGCCAACCAACCAACCAAATATTTTTTTCTATGGCTTAACATTGTACTTGCAAGCTCGCGTGTGTGTTGCATGCATGTGCAAACAAAAACAAAAATTCGTGCGAGTACATATACTATATGAGGTTCGTGTATGATTATGCACGATGATAAACAACATCGGTTTTGTATGTTTTGTATGCAAACAAACGCAATAGCAGTGATACAATTTATTTTTTTATGTTGATTGTACATGATGAAGAATCAACCAACCTACAAACATTAAATATTACTCGTGTTTGTTTTTTCTTAACATTTTTTTTTATTTTACTTCGCATACAACGTACGTATTCCTACATATCCATACAAACAAACGCTTATGATTATTGTATACACACATGTTTTGCTAATGCTGAAGAACAAAAAACAAAAAAAAAAAAAACGATTGTTTTTGTATGATTATTTAAATATCATGTTTGAAAATGTTTTTTGGGGTCGCTTTAAATGTTTAACACAACCGAACAGCAACGGGAGCATCACATTAAATTTAAATATCATCACCCACATACATACACATACAGTAGTTGAATGCACAAAATACAAGAAGGCAGCATAGTAATACAAAATATGCCGGTTTTTTTTTTTGTCAGTTTTAACAGAACAGACTCTTTTCTATCTGTCCCTTTCAATCTCTCACTCTCACTCTCACTCTCTCTGTCATTATTTTCCCCCTCCCTATTGTTTCAGTTGGGGTTAGTGTATTGTTAAAAATTATTGGGGGAGAAGATTTTTGTTTGAAGCACATTTTTCTGGTATTGTACGTACACATACATACATACATACATACATACACACATTTTAATCCTTCTATAAGATGCAGAAAAATATGAAGAATAACTGAAATATAGTAAGCAATACAACAAATAACGGTAATAAAGTAGAGTGAAAAATGCATAGGACAGAATATTTAAAGTTCGGGGTTCTCAAAGTTTCTCAAAAATCTCTCGTTTGAGGTCGATCGCAAGCTGTTGGTGCAATCAATCAGGTTATAATCCTGACTAAAAAGGTTGCAATGATCAATTAAGAAAAATATTAAAAAACAATATAAAAAAAATAGTAAAAAGCAGTCAATCGTTTTGAAGTAGTTTTCTCGACTATTTTCTCAGACTTTTCGGCTGATATCTCGTCTATAACTTGACGAATATTGGTTCACAAATGCTCCAAACGTAGAAAGTTAGTCGTAAACGTAAAAGTAATCTTCTTAGAAATTTCTTATGTAGATCGTGTTGTGTGATTCGGGACATTTTCTTGTAGCAACCACATACCGCGTGGTTTATAGTCTTAAATTGCACGCCCAAATAAATCGGTTTTCATACACTCATAGCACTAAGCACATAGCACTAATTAAGTGTAACGATTCTTACAGAGCAATAAATACTGTGGAACTTTTGCACAATAACTTTAAGATTCTTCAAACCGAATGAGAAATAAGCTTAATCTTCTTGAAAGTCGATTGCTACAACATCCAATCACCGTATTTACAGCATTTTGAACGGTCAGCCATTAACTTTAGTTGTTTCGTAAGTGGGGCTTTATATGGATAGGGATGCATATCCTTTCGCAAATGACCCGTAAAGAAGTTCTAATTGCTAACGACATTGCAAAATCGGTAACGTTCGATTTGTGTGCCATATTTGCTTTTATAGAAATAATATTACCGTTAGTTTGTACATTGCGATGATGACGACATAATGTTCCGAATTTGCATTCATCCTTAAACGCCAATAGCTTAACACAGAATAATGTGGTTTTCTAGTAAATTGATACTTCAAATGACACCTTTCAACCAGACTTACAGTGTTGCCCTTATGCATTTAATAAATTATTATACTTTGTCTCGAACTTGACCGAACACCTAATATATTTTAGTTAAAAATCGATTTGCTTTTGTTTCTAAAAAATTATGACAATTTTTTTTAATTGTTTTTCTTTTTTAAATTGTTATTTCATGTTTTTTAATAGTAAAAAAAGTAAAAAAAAAAAATATACAAAAATCACGTTTAAATTCCTGAAATACAAAACGATGGCATTACTTTTTTCTATTTTCTGTGCATGCTTTTGTACAAATTCTGTGCTCTCTTTTTAAATCTTTTCGTTGTGTTTGCTCTTGTATTTGTTGTTGTTTGTGTCTCTTCCGTTTTTTTTTTTTGTTCTTTCAACGAGTAGTCTGCAATAACAAAAATATTAACTGTAATATTATTTCATTATTGTTGTTGTTGTTGCTTTTGCTTTCTAGAGGGTATGATGATGAGTATTTGCGACCTGTGCTGTGCACTTGCATGGATGGATCAAGCAGCCAGTGTTCAATTGTAGTACAATAATCGTATACAGCAGTTCGTGTGGTTACTATTATTTTCGTATATAAATCTGCTATAAAATATTTGTTGTTGTATTGCATCGTTGTTGTTGCTGTGTTTATTAAAATATCAACATTTATTGACTGAAAAAAATTTAGTCGTCGTCCCCAGTTAGTTTTTTGGTCATTCTTTTTTACAGTGTTGTGTTGTGTTCTGTTGTTATCCCATATTATGCTGTATGTATGATGCTGTTCTTGTGGTTGTTGTTGTTGTTGTTGTTGTTGTTGTTTGTTTGTTTATTGGACTTAATTTAATTTCGTTAAAATAAAACGAACAAACCAGCCTAAGTACTGGCACATACACAGTCGCACATTTGTGTATAAACAGAAGTAAACAAGCACAAGAGAAAATTACGAAAAAAAAAGAAAGACAAAATTATGATTGTTTTTATTGTTATTGTTTTACTATTTATTATTTAATAATACAGGCAGCCAGGCAGGCAGGCAGTTATATTTCTGTTACTGTTGTTGTTGTTGTTCTCTTACGTTAAACTCTTGTTTTCGTTTAATCTCCTCTAAACACGCACGCACACACTCACAAACACACATAAAATACAATTACCAGAGTAGCAATATAATGATGATGAATGATGATCATGATGATAATTATGATTAGCGACAGTAACATCATCACTGATGATGGTGATGGAACAAGAAGAAGAATACGATGAAATTAAAAAATTGAGAACATTTATTAACAGCCATCATGTTGGATTATAAACATCATTCATAACTAACTACTCATATTCGTACTCATACACGCGTTTTTTTTTTCTTCTTTTTTATACAGGCAGCAACACAATACGTGTGTCGAAATTATCAAACAGTGGCGGGCATTTGTTTAAATATAAACTAAAACTTAAATGGTGTTTTTGTAATTTCATATGATGTTTCCTATTTTATGCCTTTGTTTTCATGTTTTATTTGGTTAATAATTAGGCAGGTATTAGCAGGTGTTACTTGAGAACACTTAAGTAAAATAAAAAATAAAAAAAAACACGGAAAATCGATCATCCGATTGGCAAGTCTATGAAAAACTATTTTTTTTTAAATATACAGTCAAGGCAAAAAGTCTACATACAGCGGGGTATGAATTTTTTTTAAATTACGAAAGCTGTTATAACGTTTTTTTTTTTAACACAATCACAATTAAGAATGATTGAAGACAAAATCGATTATTAGAAAAAATAAAAACAAAAAAAATAACCGTGAAAAATGTCTACATACAATGGTGTATGTGGACTTTTTTCTATGACTGTAAATGACCCTACTTTCAAGAATCCGTAAACCCGGTACCTTCTTCGTACATGTTTTAAGATACCAAATGTCTTTTGTGGCCCACTATATTAATACATAGTCGTTCAAGATTGAGTTTCATTTCCATAATCAATAATAATAATAATAATAATCTTAGCACCTTCCTTGATCAGTTATGTATAATGAATGCTAATCAGTGAAAATCGTGCAATCAGACCATATGGAGACGGCCAACCATTAATTCCACATGTTATACAACTAATCGCAAAGTATAGAGGCCGCATTAGGCAATAGATCATACGGTCGCGGTACTATGTCATATCTTTTCACGATGAAATCAAGAACCTAAACTCAATTAAAGTCAAGCAGACATTTTTTTCCTACACGAAAAATATTGAAATGAAAACGTTCGTTTTAATTTCATGCTTAAAAGAAAAACAGTTTGAAATGCATTCAGAAGAGTGCTGTTAAACAGTTGCAACACATTGTTTTTGGTTTAATACACGGCAGTAGCACATTTGTTTTTGTTTTTGTATATAATTGGCTGTCATGTTAATGATCCAGTCAGTACACATACACACACACACATACACACACGCACAGAGTGAGAGTATGTAATTGTAACACAGATTTCTACAATTTATTTTCATGTTTAACTGTTGGTTGGTTGGTTTTTTTTTATTGTTTTTCTACTTTTTTTTTGTTTAATAACAGCACAGACAAGAAGAGATAAAAAAATTAAATTTTATCACACACAAGCAAAGAAAGGTATTTTAATATAGAAGAAGAGAATGTAGAGAAAATAAATAAAAATCCGTTATAATATTAAATAATGGAATCCTTTTATTCGACAGAGAAACAAGAGATTTGAAAAGAGAATAGTCTTTAGCATTTTTTTTTTTTTTTGGTTTTTTTTTTGTATTACAATTGTTGTTGTCGTCGTTTTTTTGCCCCGATTATATTGTATTACATTTCGAACAGTTGTAGTCGTGTATTATTATTATTATTACAACAATAAAACGTCATTCATTCAAGCAGCATTGATGCCGATGCTGTTGCTGTTGCCGCTGCCTCTTCTTGCATTTTTATTTGTATACAAAATAGAGATTTTCATAGAATTTTTCGTTTTCTATCAACAACAATGATCTGAATTTGTTGTTGTTGCTTTTTTTGTTTTATTTATTTTTCTTTTTATTTATATTAGTTTTCTTTGTATAGGAGATTTATTTGCATTTGAATTGTGAAAAAAATAAATCAAAAATTTAAGCTCACTTACGTTTCTTTTTAACAATTTTTGTTTTTTTTTTGTTTTTTTTTTTTAAGTTTAAATTTTTTTTCTTGTTGTTGTTGTTGATTTTTAATTAAATTTAATTAAAATATTTGAAATATTTTTTCCCTTCTACTGTTGTTTGCTACTTATTGTAGTTGTTTTACTATTTCTTCGTTTAAAAAATTTCTTTTTTTTTTGTGTATTTTTCGTATTTTGATAAAAATTTAATTTTCAATTATTTTTTTTTCCAAACCTTTATTTCATTTTTTTATTTCTTCTTAATTCATTTCACATTATTTGTTGCATTTGACACTTTTTTACTACCACTTAAAACACTTGATTTATAATTATTTTTTTTTATTTCTTAAAAAAAATATTTTTAAAAATTTTAATGATAATTTTATTTCTAATAATTTATTAACTTTTCTATTTCTAACAATTCTATACAAAAAGAAAACAAAAAACTAAAAATAAATTTCAAAAAAAAATTTTTAATAATTGTTTAACGCGTACGCGCTTCATTTATAATGAATTTTATTTTTTTTTTAATTTTTTTTTTAATTTTTTTTTATAAATTTTCTTTTAATCTAAAATCTATTCGATATCAATTGTTTCGAGTTTGCAGTGATACTGACATGTTTTAAGGAAAATTTCAAAATTTCATTTCTTTTCATTCAAACATTATTCTTTGTATGTAACCACACACAACATGTTCGTTATGGCTCCCATTTCAAACACGAGTATATAATATGATACAACAGGTCGAAAGTAAAATTATGTGCCAGTGTGTTAGCAAAAAGTCAACAGTGTTGCCTTTTTCGGTTACTTCTAATCAAAGTTGGTTCGTTTGTGTGTTGTTGGAATTTGGTCGGATTTGATTTCAGGGTCCGGTCCGAAATTAATTAAAAAGTAATTGTTTTACGTGTTTCTAAACTGGGAAATTTTTATTCGGTGTGGTGAGTTTCTAGGGCCTGAAGAATTTGTCCGGTTTGGTGAATTTCTAGGATTTGAAGAATTTGTCCAGTGTGGTGAGATTTCGCACGGTGGGGAATTACTCTGGTGGTAAATAGAATTGATTTTCAACCAATGTACCGTTATTCCCAATATGTACTGTATTACCACAAAACACTGCACTATCAGTGGTGAATAAACCGGTATGTGTTCAGAATAAGTTATTCTTCATTAGCAGAGCTATTAGGTTACCTACAGATGGGTACTACCATTTTGAACTGCATGTTTTGTATTCAATTAATAAGAATAATTAATCTCGATTAGTGAAACATTGATTAAAAGAAGCACACTCAACCAATATGGTGTTGCCATTGTCAGATAATTTTATTTAAAATTAAAAAAAAAAATCAAAAACGCTTAAAAAACTTGGCATCTTTCAAGATATACAGTGCCATCTACTGTTTAATGAAAACCTAAAATGAGCATGTTACCCCCTGGCAACATCTTGTATCTTGATTTCGATAACATTGACGTTTTCTACATACTATTTCAAATAAAACGAACGAATCTATGCTATTTAAATAAATTACAGTAACTTCTTAACAGGACTTGAAACTATAATATAAATCCCGTGTGATTTATTCATTTTGTAGCAAACAAACAAATTTGAAGAAAACAATTAGCTTTGTTGCCTATATCACTCGTTACAAGTAATAACCGACCAATAGACCATTGGGATCCTTATACAATGGCTATCCAGCCTTCTAGGTCCGCTTCCCCCACAGGTCAATGTTTTAACCGACTATGTGCGATTTATATGAAGCACTATTTATTTTCTTCATTTAAAGAAAACAATTAGCTTCGTCGGCTATATCATCAGTGCCTAGGGTTACACGACCGTAATGAAAACTGCTTTGAAATCCTTGATCCAATAGCTATACAGCTAGGTTCGAAAACCGTATCTAGCAGTATTGTTTTTAAGGCCAACATTCAGGGGATGGTTTCTGCTCATGCAGAAGGATGGGATGATTATGGGATGGAGGACAGAGAAAGTAGTGTTTGTGGCAGGAAACACCTCTGCAGGAAGGCTAAAAAATAAATTCTGTATGTAATGCAGTGTTCAATTCACTAGTCAATCGACCACAAACGAATGTATTATGCGAGAAAGAAAGGTGTGTCCCGCTAGAGCGAAATCCTTATCGGTAGCGATAGAACAGTGAAACACAAGTTACATTGCGAAATGCTCCAAGGAATCAATAGACTTGGATACCCTACTGTCATTAAATAAGCACTTTGACGTCACCCTCACCTATAAGCGGTCGAGTCTAAAGCCATTATAGAAAGTTATATGAAGGATACACTTTTTAGATGCAATTAACTATCCAATCCATTCCTCCTCTGGGTTAAAATAAAATTAAAAGTGATTTTTTTTTTAAATTTTATTATTAATTTAAAATTAATTATTTTAATATAGTTATTGTTGATGTGTTGTTGGTGTTTGCTTTTCACAATTTGTTTATCAAAATTAAAATAAAAAAAAAAATCACACACAAATAAATGAAAAAAGAAAACATTAATAAATTTTAGACACACGCTTAGAATAGTTAGTAATAAATAGTAAATAAAATACGAATAAAAATTATTAAAACAAATACAAATAATACAAAAAGGTTTTAAATTTTAATAACAAAAAAAAGAAATACTTTCAAATCAAATAACAAAATACTAAAAAGAAGGGCCAGAGTACATACTATAATAAAAATAAAAACAAAAAAATCGAAATATTTTTATGTAGTGTTGTAGACTGTTTAATAAGAAAAAAAATCGTTAATTTTTTTTAATTATTTTCTCTTTTTCTAAATTAACTTAATTTGTTTTGTTAGTAAAAAGTAAATAATATTGCTGGTTTTTTTTTACTTTTCTTCTTTTCAATATAAAATAAATTACAAATTAAACTAAAACTTAAAAACTAATAAAAAAAAAAGAATTATTTTTAATCTTTCCTTTTTTTTTTTTTCTTTTCAATTAAAATACAAAAATTTTCAAGCAGATTAATAAACAAAGTTATAAAAACATTAAAACATTTAAAAAGTAGGAATAGAAGAAAAAGTGAAATTTTTTTAAAAAAGAAAATTAAAATTTAGTTTTTGTTTTAAAACATTTTTCTTTTTTTTTTTTTTCTTTTTTTTCTTTAATAATATTGTTTAATTGGTTTAAAGAGTTTCAAAGAGTAAAAGTCTACGTAAAGTTATAAAAAAAAGAATTACATTGACAACATAGTTAGTTTAAGATTGTTTTTAAATAAAAAATTTTAATTAATAAAAGCACTTTTTAATTTGCACTTTGAAGGCAATCATGGTGATGTTAGGTTTCCTTTTGATATACATTCTCTCTATCCCTTTCGCCTGCTTACGCCTACGTATTGTGGCGATGATAATTTAAATCAACGCTGTAAACTATAGAAAAATAAAATATTTTATTAATAAAAATAAAAACAGAACACAAACACAACAAAATATTTAAAAACAACAACAAATTTAACAATAGTTTTTGTTTTAATTATTAAAAACAATAATTAGTTATTAATTACGTACTAGACATACATAAAAACATATTAAAAAAAAAAGAAATTAAATTAAATTAATTCGTTACTAAAAAAAAACTAAATTAGCAAACGTAACAAAACATAAAATTTATAAAAAAGTTAATAATAAAAATAATTATTAAAAAAAAAATCATAATAAGTCATAATAAGTTAAAAAAAAACTAAATTTTCTTTTTTTCAGTTTAAAATGGCAATAAAACTACTGCAGAAACATAAGGACCAGCTATGCAAAGGAAATCGATTGGAAAACTAAGTTAGAAGCTGTAATCGACAAAATGAGCGATCGAATTAGTATCTACACAGATAGCATTAGCGAAGCTGATCTTGATCTTTCTTAGAATCTTGATAAGATTCTAAGAAATTTGTTCAAAGCAGCTTATATAGCAGCTTGCCGGAGGACGCCCCTGGTTAAAGCCTCCAGCTAAGATATTTGATACAAAACGGAAATGTGAAAAAACTCTGAGAAAAGGTCCTCAAAAATCTGTCATTCGGAGTTGATATTCCACTGTAGATCTCACCATCCCTGGATAAAATCTACACACACGCTCGGCCGTAGACTGATAAAATATTATTTTTAAGTATAGTTTTAGTTTTTAGTTATAGTTCTTAGTTTAATAAGAATAAATCGACTTGGCCATGCTGTCTGACTGTCCGGTGGATTCCATCGGCTCAGACGATTTTACCAATCCCCATCCCTTCTTTTCCCTAAATCCTCCACTTTCCCACCTTCCTCTCCAAAACCCAGAAGCTGCTGACGAAAGGACTCCTCTCTTATTCGAAGAGAGCGCCAACCCAACCAATATACGTCTGTGTAGCAGACTCTAAAGACTTGGTTCCGCCAAGTCTTTAGAGGTCCAACCAATAAACCCGTTTCAGGAGCATAAGCGTTGATCGGGTTACTAAAACTCGTTTACGCCCCAGGAACGAAAATTGAAGAAGAAGCATGCATCCAAACACTCAGTTCCGATGGCAAACTCAATACTGCCGGCGAACAGACATCTCCTTCAACAAAGACGATGTGCCCCATTCGTCGAAAAGAGTGTTGTCTGCAGCCACCTTCAAAGGGGATCGACCACCGACCGCAGCGGAAAGACTAGTGAACCCAAGTGCTGGCGATCCAGAAGCTCATTCTGAAGATGCTAAACTGTCAACG